>JAIPRL010013705.1:0-10239 GCA_025469235.1 Pemphigus obesinymphae
CATTGCTTTCAAATTCAATACATCCACCAAAAGTACCCTACCCAGTAGCGAAGTGCATCCACCAATACTGACACCCGACGAGCGAAGTGCTTCCACAACCTACTGACCGGCTTTTTTTTTTTTATATATTACGATTACAAAATTAAGAAAAATGTATGAATATAAAACAATAATTTATAAATTAAATTATTTTGTCTTTCGTTTTTATCGATGCTTAGTGATAACATTTTTTTCATGTGATCTAAAATAATCTAAAAATATCATAATTAAGTGCATAAGGTTAAACCTTTTGAAAAATTAAAAATTAAAATGAAATATTTTTAATGAGTATTATTTATTTTTACCAAAATAGTGCACGGATCCTACATCCCCCCTACCCATTACTAACAGTCCTTTGTCTGTAAACTAAGCGATTTTGTCCCTAAAGGTAGTAAAATACATAAATTATTTATGTAAATATCATTATATTAATGATTGGTTTTCAATATATTTAGACCACTCTCCCACAGAAAAAAAGTTGAAAATACGTTACTGTATATATATATATATATATATAACATTAATAATATAAACATAAAAAAATAGAATTATACTGGAAATAGGGGGAGGGGAACTTCAGCCTCTTAGCCTTCGTCTGCGTACGCACATGACAGTAGGTATCTAATAGAAAATTCGAAGGTTGCTTTTATTCAGCTATGTGGTTTTTCAGGCGTTTGATAAATGTAGAACTAAGTTATTTTGCTAAGCCAATAACCGTAACTATGCTCGTACGCATGATGAATTCAAAACTAATAATAATAACAAATATTAACATATTTGTTATGTTTTTTCAAATATATATGGTTAAATTATAATAGTAATAATATATTTCCCTATAATAATTGTATTTATTATATTATTTTAAATTATTTGTAATCAAAATTTAACTTGTATTTTAATATATAATTGAAAAAAAATCATAAATCACACATGATCAAAAAAAAAAACCTTTTAAAATATATAAAATGTTAAAAAATGTTAAAAATGTTGTTATTTGCAGTTCACATTCCTTGGGCCATATCAAATAATCGGCATTAAATACTTTTCCCCACGTTCCACATTTCTCAAATATATATATATTAGTTAAACTAGTAATTAAATTTTTTTTCAATACGCAAAAATTACAAATCATTTTCGTAAAAATAATTTTTCACAATTTGTATAAAAATTTAAAAAAAAATCGGGAAACGCTTACTATATTTTATAATTAATTGTATCAATGTTATCAAATATCAGCTATTTTCATAATTTTAACATGTTTGAGAAGAATTGATAAATAATTTTAATAAAAAATAATATCTAACGATAAATGAATGAAAATGGAATATGTATAAAATTTGTACTTTTTAGACTGAATAATTACAAATTAAAATTGACTTTATTGAAGAGAATTTAATATCCAGTAATAAGTTAACAAAACATTAATGTAAAGAAAAATAGGTTAAATGAACATTGAATTCAATGTTGTCGATTACGTTATAAAGTTAAAATTAAATTAACTTAAAATTATTGATTCGCTAAGTTTCAAATATGCATTTTTAATTTTGAGGATATAACAAGTATACTATTGAGTAGGTAAGTATACTTTGGTTATGTTTTAAAGTAGTTTGGTACTTTGGTGAATTCATTATTTTAAGTTATGTACTTAAACTTAATATATATATTTTACTTTATATTTTATATAGATACGATATTTGTCTTTTTGTAGATCAAAAAAAAGTTAGTTAAAAAATAACGAGGGAAAAGTATAATTATACTGCAGAGATCAATGATATTCATTAATATAAATATTACTTTAAAGTGTCTTTTCATTTATAATTAAATAAAATATATATTTAATAATTTCTAGATATATAGTATATTATAATTTTTCACAAAAAGCATTTCTATAAATGACACAGAAGTGCGTGTGCATTTTGAGAAAAATCGAGACCCTGAAAAAATCTGTATTTAACTACTCCATTACTTTTCATTGGTATGTATTTGATTGCAAGTAGCCGTTTATAATGAACAATGTAATATTATATGTACATCATGAAATGTATATGGCAGTAGTTATAATTGATAAAATTGGGTTCTAAATTTTTTTTTATTATAGTATTAACACTACATCGAAGTTAATTGAAAAAAATAGAAAATTCTCGACCACCCATCATTTTCTTACAAATTTTCATAGCAGTAAGTATATTATAGATAAAACGAGTAGGTAAGCAACATTAAAAAAAATTTTATCGTCTCAAAATAATTGAGAATAATTTATGTGTTTATTAAATTAGCCATGATATCCCAGAGTCTAAACTATTTTAGCTATAATAATTCGAAATATGAACTATATAAAATAAATGTATTTTTTAAAAATAATATGTATATTATAGGTACATTATACTTTAAATATATTTTTATAAAATATTTCAATATCGAACATTTTTTGTAATTTTCCAAAACAATTTCACATTCCGACACACACGCATGTTTTGACCTAGTCGATATTTCGTGTCTTATGGCAGTAGTCCAGTATTAAATTGAAAATAATTTATTTGTTTCTATAAAGTTTATTTATTTCTAAACGCACATTGTGATTGTATTTATTTATTTATAAAATATAAATTATGTACTCACTAACACAATTCAATTACATAATTTTAATTAATGTAAACGGCACGACTTGTATTTCTAAAACTTCAAAAAACTCATCCAATAATATTACATAAATTTTCGATTAAGTTATTTGGACATTTTTTGAATAACAATAAAAAATAATAAATTTCTTTAAACAATAATTTAAATATTACATCAAATATTTTATTATTATTTCATTATAATATGTCAAACTAACATTTGTACTCTAACGACATTAAAAAATAAGTTTTAATAGAAATTGATGAACAGAGAACAATCATAATTATTATAGAAATAAATTATTTATTTATTTCATACACATAAAGAGTATAAATTCGATAAAAGATATTTTAGACCTACTAATATTATCTACACCAATAGTGTTTATTGGTAAATAGATACTTACAGGTTTCAACAAAATATAAATTAAATTATATTTTGTTCAGCAAATTTTATTTTTTTAAATGTTTTTAGATTTATAATTATGTATTATTTAATTTTTTTTATTTATGTCAACAAATTTTCTAGTATAGTGCTCCGATTTTCAAAAACTTACCATATTTCCAGTAGAAAATTCAATTTAGTTGGTACTTTAAAGAGGTAATTTTTCAATGTTTCCAATAGTTTTTCAAAGAAAAAACTACTACAAAATTACGAAAAATAGCTAAATATGATTTCGTCAAATTTATTGTAAAAAACTAATAAAGAAATTCGAATTATTCGAAAATAATGACGTCAAAATTTTTTAATTCAGATCAAACATATAATTTAGTACTGTATTCATGATAATAAAATTCAAACAAATTTTTTTGCAATTTGGATTATTTAAAAATATTTTGTTATTATTTTTTAATCTGTATATAATAGTATATTGTAATAGGTACTTATAATAGTTTATATCTAATATAATACTCTCCTAGTTACATTTTTCTAAAAATGGGCTAGTTTCATGCCCATCGCTAGATATTTTTCGCCATGAAGTGAAAATTTTAATGCTACTCTAAAATCTTGGTGAGGGGAGGGCTAATCTAACCCAAGACACTGCACATGAAAATATCGTTGTCTGCCATTAGACTACGTACGACTGTTAAGAAATTTCAAAAAATAAACCTACTAAGAGAACATGATAAAAATGCTAAATTTCAATTCAATATAATTTTAAAACCAAGTCCGAATGTTAAATTCTGAATATACTATTATTTTTGACTAAAAAATATATGTTTAAAAAAAATAAATCAAATTATCCTGTAAAGTAGAAAAGTTATAGATATTTTAAAATTTTTTTATGTGTGTAAAATGACGTAATTTTAAGACTCTATATAATTTTCATATCTTAAAACTTAAAATTAAAACCATTATGAATTCAATGACTCAAAATTTAAAATTGGCATAATTAGTTAAAAATTGGGCGAAAAATTCATAAAATGTGTGTAAATTTTCGAAAGGTTTTTTTGTATTAATATTTTATGTTTGTGGTGAAAATTGTATTCCACTTACATCAATATTTTCGGAATTATGAAGAATTTCACCACAACCGTGTTTACCAATTTTTATTCTAAATTTTTGATAATTTTATCGTACGCGTTTATCCGAAAAATGAGCTGTCTATAGCACCAACTAGATATAATTCGCTACCAAAAAATAGTGCTACATGTAATTATCTGAGCATTTCTACTTTAGAAAAATTTAGTTTTATTTATTTCTTTAAAATTGTATATAAAAAAAATAAATAAATAGAAAAAAAACACATCATCGTAAAACGAATAAATACTTCCCTTCGCTATAGATTTAAAATATATTCACACCACATAAAAGTAAAATACAAAAACAGTAAAACTATTCAATATTTAGATTCATTTTTCCCAGAAACCCGAATATATATCATATTAAATAATAATTGTTGAAGACTTAATTTATGTGGCCAACAAAAAAAAAAATCATGACTACCGAGTCTTGAGATTTTTTAATATAATTAAAATTATGTACATTTAACATTGTATACAATTATCAAGTTTTAAAATTAAGAACGAATTGATGACAAAAAACTTTAATATTGAAAATTGCTATAAAGAGCCAAAATTAAGGAAAACATATTTTTTTAATGTTTACGTTAATTTTATATTTATTGTAAAAATTCAAAACCTATCATTATTATTATTATCATTATTTGCTGGTTTATGGATAAATAACTATAGTCAACTTTTCTGAAATTGTGTTTTTACTATTTTATGTACATTTTTGCTTGTTTTTATTTATACATTAAAAAAGTATTAGAAAAATTAAAAATAACACTGCAACTGTTTATAAATATAAAAGGGTATTAGTCTCTTTTTTTTATTTTTCAATATTTTATTTTTAGTCTCAATGTAAAAATATAGTGAAGAATTCATACAGCTAGTATTCAACTTAATATAACATCCTGTAATATCATGTTATTTATTCTATAAAATATTCACTAGAATATCATTTCTGAAGTTCAAGGCCCAATTTCAGGTTGTAGTTTTCAAATATTTATTCAAACACGTTTACATTTTTTATAAGTATAATTTACATATTATATTATTATGTTCTTTTGATGTAGGTAAATAAAATATATTATTATTAGCTAATAACGTACTCATTTATAATACATTTGAACAATATTAACTGTAATTTAATTTTTTTAATTTCACAAATATAATGATAATTATTACTTAATTATAATGTGTATCGATTAAATAGTTTATTAAACGCAATATAATTATAAAAAATAAGAATGTTGAGTAACTAATATTACAATATAATTTCAAAATAACAATTTAGATAAGATACTATAGTTCATATATTTAATTGATTATTTAATAATTAAAATTAAATACTTTTCATCAATAAATATAATATGATTTGATGATTAAAAATAAAATTTAAAAATATATTTTTGAAAATGTATTTTAGACCTAGGATATTATATATTTTAGGCTTAGATTCTTAGGCATTTTTTTGTTAAACCCTTAATACGTGCATATATTATAGTGTTTTAATATAATATGAAAAATCATATTATTCTTTGTTTAGTTATAATAATAATAATAATAATAATAATAAGATATATATCTATTGATCATTTGTTATATAATATATATTGTTAAAAGAAAATATAATATAACTATCGAAATATCTTTTCATGTAAACCTACTAGAAAAATTGAAATTGAAGTGAACGACAATTATGGTAAAAGTAAAGTAGGTTTGTAGAAAACTAAATGTGACAATATATCCTGTTTCTTATGATTATAATTTTTTTATATATTGAAACGGCCCTTAATTTTCGAATGTGCTTCCTATATTATATTATCAATTGTTATAATCATAAATTATGAAGTTTATCTAAGTTCGCAAGTAAAGTTATATTGTTATAAACATGACCGGGGTAAATATAATTTAATATTTATTATTATTATTATTATTATCATCAAAACATAATATTTACATGTTTAGGCCTTATCTCTTAATGTTTTGTAGATTATATATTATAATATAGTTATAATGGTCCACGATATAATATTATCGTTTTAATATTATCGACATTATAAATTGAACCATGTCGAAATATTAAATTGAAGTTTTAATTTTCGTATAACTAATATTAGTATATATTTTTTTATTTTAATATAATTAGTTAATGTTTATATTTGAAGCACCTTAAATTACCATTATACATTTATTGCCACTGCAGTATCATATCCAAACATGTTGAACTCAGTAATTAATATAAAATACACATGGTGGGATTCGTAAATAATTTGAAATAAAAAATAATATAATCTATTGATACTCTGTGCACCCACTTACTTATATTGGATATATTTATGCTTCGACCCGATATTGTTTTTAATTGAATACATTTTGATTAATTATTTTTGGTTGGTGGTTTTATATTTTACATTGTTCAATTTCAAAATTTGTTTTATCATTCAAGGTTAATATAGAGTTATTTACTAATTGGGGTGTTTTTATTCCGAGTGAATCAAATATCTCTGAAATTTAAGTATATCGATATGAAAAACAATGTAAAACTATTTACTATGTATAAATAAAACTCTTATAAATTGTATTTATGAGAATATTTTAATTACAATATTTAACAAGGCGGTACGTGGGTATTAGAAGCACTTCGTTCGTTGGATATAGTACTGATAGTGAACCTATTATATTTACAATTACTGATAAATTATTTGTATAAAACGATTTTGGATTTATTCGTTTCTTCAATAAGAGGAATGGGTTCTACTGAACGTTTATAAAATAAGTTTTTATATTGGTTAGTGAATTCATATTATTGTCTATTGAGTTTTATTAAGTAATATTATTGGTCTTTAAAGGAACAATTTTGGGATTGCGGACTCGTTCCGTTACAATATAATATATATGTATATATTAGGGTGGCCCTAATTTTTGAATTTTTGAATTTTAGATTTCTCACCCCCTCATTTTATTCGTTATTATAATAAAGTAATTTGAGTGAAATTTGGTTATAATTACTCACCCCCTTCAGGTGTCGCAAGAGGGTTGAAAAATGGTCAAACCGGGTAGTTTTTGTTTATTTCGAATTTAATGCAATATATATAGCACTTAGGATAAAAATGTATAGAATCTTAATCATAGACCCAAATATTGTCTATAAAAAACATTCTTATAATATTTCTCCTAAATTCATTATTTTCCAAAAAAATAAAAAAATAATAAATAATTTAATTTTTTGGAAAAAATTTGTTTTTTTAGGTTATTTAAATAGATCTACCGAACGAGTGATGTTACGATAACATCAAAATATATAAAGTCCAAACTAATTAAATTGTCTATAAATTGTATTCTATAAATATTTTTACATGTATACTTTTTTAAGAATTATATATTTAAATATACAAAATATTAATTTTATCTAAATGAAATTAACTAGATATACAATATATTTTTAAATACCTATCGATATATTATATGAAATAAAATAATGATTCAACAGAATGATTTAAAAATACAAAAATTAGGTACATATTACGTTTAAATATAACTCTATTAATTATATATGAATTAATGTCTTCTTTTTACAATCAGGATAATTTGTTTTGTAATCATTTAAAACTTGTAACAAAAACTGTTTTTGTTTTTCGTCTTTCGTCAATATGCTATTGTACTCCTGTATTAACTTGACGCCTCTCTCTGCAACATCATTTATAACTGATAACTTTGATAAAATTCTAATTCCTTTTTGATAGTCTTCTCTTTCTTTCCAACAATCGGGGTGGAAATTTAAGAAGTCAGTTGATATTTTAAATCTTGAAAATAATGTAAGTGTTTCTGGTGACACAAATTCATATAATTCTTTCTTTAGAAATATTTTTATATCCTCTGTACGCAATAACAATTTTTTATTAGTCGTGTCATCAATATCCTGTGATGATTTAATTGCTTCTACCATTTTAATTTTAATTTCAGTCGACACACGGGAATCAAAAAATGATAATGCAATATTTTCAGGTGCAAGATACCATAAATGACCACAAAATTTATGAACAGCTGCCTTAGAAATAATAGTATCTGGGTATTTGATTAATTTTTTTAAAAATATAAAGTCGTTGAAAGACGATTCGATTGCAACAGGACATTCGAACCAAGCTTTTACGTACACGTTCACTAAAAAAATGTTTATATCTCTAAATGCATTCTCTTCTCGAACATTAAGTTTAAATTGCTTTCGGAACATATATATTTTTAATGAATATATTGCTTTCGACATCCATCTGGCATGATGATAAGCACCAGGATAATGAAAGGATATACCATTGGGTGGTTTTTCACCCAGAAATATTATAGTCAACTCTAATAGTTCTTTGTAATCATCTCTACATTGTTTTTTATTTAAATTTTGTAAACAGAAATTTAAAATTTCAGATTTATTTACTCCAACAGTAGATTTTACAAATTCATCATTTACTCCTATCTCAAATTTTTTTAAATCAATTTTGGGCCATGCCTGTTGGAATTTTTTAAAAATAGGAACATCTGGGCCAATTGTATTTAATTTTAATTTCACTTCGAATACACTTTTTAACACCAATTCGAAAATATGTCGCCTACAAGGTAAATATAAAAGATTTCGTCCTATCAGTTGTTCCAGTAAAATACAAGCACCATGTAACCGACCTGTGTTTGATGCTGTTGTATCGCAACATAAGGCTTGTATTTTATTTGTTACACCCCAATCATTTATAATATTAAATATTGCATTTGCTTGTTGTTCGCCAGTACCACATTCAAGCTTTGGTACGCCAAGTAATTGCGTTATTCCCTCAAACGATACAATCACTGGTAATCGGTCTACATTTGATTTTCCATATGTTATATCTGGGAGAAGTTTACTATCCCAATGTAAAACAATAGACTCTTTTTCCAACAAATTAAATTTTTTTTTAAGTTCCATTGATTTTTTTTCCCGAAACCTTATTCGAGCCCGTTGAATTGTTGATCTGTTTATTATTAATTTAGAAACATCATTACCTAGAGCTTCGGCAGATGATATTATTATGTGAACAGCATCGCGATCACTGATCTTACATTTATCTAATGCAGCAAGAAGTTTAGGAGTCAAAAATTCTCTAGATCCTCTCTTTCTCTTACTATGTGATGAATCTGATATAACTTTTTCTTCTTCCAAATCTACAACCTCTTCTTCAGTTGAACTGTCGTCACTAGTCAAGTCTATTTTTGCGGTTTCATCTAAAAAAATTATATATATATATTTTTTTAAATTATAATATTTTTCCAAATTGTATTTATAAAAAAATATATAAAAATCAGTATTATAATTTAAATCTTTGTAATATACTATATTATACAATATACCTACATCATTTAATGTGTCAAGTGTAAACTTTAAATGTATCAAAATTACTTACTTAATTGTTCTATTTCCATATTCGATCTTTTTCGTCGTTGTTCGATTATTTGTAAATTAACAATAGATCTTTTTTCTTTTTCTGCCAAATTTTTATCGGTTCCTAGCATGCATCCTGGTCTTCCTTTTTCTCTTTGCATTAACAAAAATTGTTTATCTTCATCAATTGATATCATGTTTAATGCATTTGAATGAGATATATCAAATAAATCATTTAATGTTTCCTTAAACTCACTGACATTTTTTAAATTTTTTTCTGTTGGTCTTTTTGCCGATTTTTGTAAATTTCGCAATTTTTGATATAATTTTTCCAATTTCAAAATACAATGCTGTTCATCTCGAACTGGAATCCTTGCTTTTTGCCAAAAGAGTACTATTTCTTTATAAACCAATCTTGCACTTTCTCGCAAATTTAATTTAACGTGTCTTAAATTATAAAATAGTACACTCAAAGTTTGGTAAACAGAAGGTAACTTACTGCCGACGATTTGATTGTTCACATTTCCAACCAAATATATTTCATCATGCTTACGTAGCACGACATTTGATGATGATGAAGCCATTATATATAATAAATATTAAATATTGGTTAATAAAACAATTTACTTATTTAAATATAATGCAAGTAATTAGAATAAATAAAATAAT
>JAIPRL010013706.1:0-10239 GCA_025469235.1 Pemphigus obesinymphae
TGTTCACCCCCCCCCCCCCTATTGACTTTTTTAAAACGTGAAAATGATCAAAATTTAATTGTAACTATTTAGGTACATATCAAACTTCTGACCAAAAATGCAATGAAACTTAAGAGGCGGTCTGAAGCAGTTTTTTTTTGGAGGGGGGAGTGGTAAGTGTAAATAAGCAAAAAAAAAGTCTTCGCTTTTCAAAACTTCCCGACTGCCTACTAATTGTGCTAATTATTATATGCCGTTGGGCATCCATACTATCTTAATTCGTGGTTTATCGATATATTATCAGTTAACAGGCCATATAATATTATTAATAACAGTTGTATTATAGAAATCGACTATAGGTAAAGTCATTATATATTATATAATATATATATATGTTACGGGCAAAGTGGAAAATTCGGGCAATGTATACAATGCCCGGGCATTGTATACATTAACCGGGCATTGTACACATTTCCCGAGGTATATTGGGCAATGTAAATTGTGAAGTATTTATACAAAATATACTGCATAATATATTATGTTTTTATTTGTATTTTATTCGCAATTATTTAAGTATAACATTATTACATCTCTAGTTATATTTTTGTACTTTTTATTAATCTCGTGTTCCATCCTATTTCTACCTCCATCATGTCCAATTGACAAATGAACTTTATGTATAATGTCATATAACTGAACATTATGCACATAAAATTTTATTTCAATACCTTTAAATACATTTAAAATTTAATTAATTAAAAAAAAAAATTGTAATACTCTTATAAAAATAACAATATATACGAGTATAATTAAATTAGTATATAATATATTATAAAAACGATATACCTATAATAAAACTGTAATAATTTATTGTTTTTATAATATTTACTATTTTTATAAATAAATTGTTATTTTTTTTTATCATTACCTTTAGTTACTGGAACAATTAATTTGTTAATTTCACATATTTTTATTACATCATATATTTTCCAAAGGTTTATAATCATTTGGCTTCAATTTTTGGGAACTATTCTTCATTTTAATTATATGTTCAATTAATTCATCGTATTTTAATTTAGTTAAATACACATTATTCACATTTTTTTCATTTAACACAATATTCAATTTCGCATTAAATTTTTCCATTTTTAATAAAATGTAGAAAATAAATTACACGAATAAATCTTGGAATGAAAAAATGTAAAAAAAATTAAATGTTTGTTTAGGCACTGCACAATATAAACTGAGTGACTGTATACTACAACTAAAGTAACCAAAATTATATGAGATAAGATATTATGAGTAGATGTGAGATAAATATGAGAACTGATTTATCAGTTTTGTTATCGGGATATAAAGTGCATTCACAAAATGTCATTAGTGTTTAATCAGAGGATAGACGTAGCATATAACTATTTATAAAAAATTTATAAAATTTATTTTCATTTAATGATTATTAATTATATAATTATTATAATAATTGTACTTCATAATTATTTACATTGCATAAATAAATTGTATAAAAAAAAAAATTATTTGAAATAAATGTATAATTTACAAAAAAAAAAAAAATACAAATAAAAACATAATATATTATGCAGTATATTTTGTATAAATAATTCACAATTTACATTGCCCAATATACCTCGGGCAATGTGTACATTGCCCGAATTTTCTACTTTGTCCGTAACATATACACCATTACACACATCACCACTGTCTTTCTGGTACAATTTACCTTTTAATCTAATTGGGATCCTTTTGTTATACAAAATACCTGACGCATTTTTTCACTTCATCCTATGTTTTATATCTCCTTTAAAACCACCATCTTTCTGTAAAACACATTCTAAATACTGAAACTTCCGAAGCTCCACGTAACTTCATTACTTGCCTTTCCCTATTCGCTTCGTATTTCATTTCTTACAAATCATACTCAATAATATATTCTGTTTTGTTCCTACTAATCCTTAATCCATTATCCACGAGAGCGTCTATTCAAATGCGCTATTCATATCCTTAGGGATCTTTTACTAGCAATATATAAGCTATAAACAGGATGTACCATGGTACCTCTCCATATATATTTTTTTGTTATTTAATATATTACCATCGAAAATAAGTAAGGACTCAAATCCTAACTATGGTGCACTCCATTCTGACACTAAAATCTTTAGTTTTTCCACACAAACTTCCTATTCTTGTACTTACCCTTTCGTACATATCCTTAATTACATTTACGTACACCTTTGGTAACTCTTTCTTCATTAATATCCACTTCAAAACCTTTCTAGGAACCCTGCCATATGTCACCTTTAGATTAATAAAAAGTATACAATAATTTCTTCTTCATTTTTTATATTTCTTTACTATCTATCTTTTACAAAATACTGGCTCCATTATTGACTTTCTAGACATAAACCTAAATTGATTTCTTGTATCAAATATCTCAAAATTTGTCCTCTTATTTATTATATGTTCCAAAATCTTTATATTGTGACCATAAGTTTTATATTTCTATAATTTTTATATTCCTATAGATCTCCTTCGTCTTTAATTATTGGTACTACACAACTATTCATCAATATTTCTGGAAATTTTGTCAACCATCCTATACCTAAACTCCATAATACTGTATAAACGAAACGAATTTAAAGGTAATAAGGACAGGTAGTATGACACTAATTATCATGAAATGAAATTGAAAAGAAATCTAACTAAAAGTAAGATGAAATATAATATGAGTAATTGGGATATATGTATATGTGATTATACAATAGATGGGTATGTTTTGGTTGAAATGAAAGGGACAGTAAATATTATATTTAAAATAAACGTTCTATGTGCATGTATATATATGCATTTAACAATGATATTGTTATAGAAAGGGACAACTATCTTTATTGTACACGCTTGGGTATAGATTCCCTTTTTCTCACATGCACGACGTCGTATACGAAATTAAATTACGTGTTTAGAGAAATGTATATATTGTATATTATTTTATGTATCGCATCTTATTATTAGCTACAATTATTTCACGGCTTTTATATAGTAGAAAGAAATAGGAAAATAAACTTAAGGTAAATATAAATCCACGTATCTTTTCTTGATTGAAGTTCTGGTCGGTCTATGTTGATACACTACGAGTATAATTTTCCCGACATGCGAATAGGAAATAGTAGGTATGTGAGTTCCATAAATACTTAAACCACGTCAATCACCTGTGTTAAGTATATAATAAATATTTAGAATGATGGAAATTTATATTTGAATGAATAAAAGGTAATTAACTTCAAACTTAACTATTTATAGCAAATGGGCACAAATTGGTCGATTTAATTCAGATTTTTATGGGCTAGATTGTCAGATGCAGGGTATGCGATTATCTGATTTTTTTCAAGTCTGGATTATAACTTTAACTATGTGAAATTGAAGAAGACAAAAAAATAGATGATTTAAAGTAAAAAAATATGGAAATGGATAGGTTTTGGTTGAAAGAAAAACAAAGTAAATTTTATTACAATAACACAAACGATGAAATAGTCGAAAATACATCTGGATTTAACAATCAAAGAAGACTCGAATTCCTAGGGTTTGACTGTAAAGTCTCACCCGTACGTATACAAAATGAGAAAAAATAAAAGTAAACTGAGCCTTACCCGTAATAATCAAAATAATAAACTTCTCTCGTTCTTATATAATGACTTCGAGCTAACTCGCCGACGAAGATAAGACAGAGTATATTTAGTACAGTTTGACTATGAAGAACAAGACAGTCTGAACTCCGTGTTGTTTTATATCGTCCTTTTTACAACCTAGATAAGAGCGGTCATCCGTCACCACTAGTTTGTGTACTGGAAAGGGATTGTCTATTCGTTTATTAAACAGGTGATAATTACACCGTTATTTTGTAAACGTGGCATATTAGAATCGAATATTATTGGTTGGTGTTTATATTGAAACTTCATATTGTATGTGTTACACGTTTGAATCTAGGACAAAATCCGCCCAGAAAATACGAGGCGAACAAAATTCCTCCAAAAATATTTTTTTTTAAACTTTATAAATATTTATAAAAATATGAATTTGAATTATGAATTGCATTGATTATTTTATTATTTCAACTTTTGGTACATTTTAAAAACTATTAAAAACTAAAAAATTTAATTTAAAAATGATAAGAAATTTTCCGGAAATACACAATAACTATTTACATTTTACAGTTTACAATATAAATTACGAATACAATTTGTGTTGCTATATTATATTACTCCTAAATACCTTATGATATAGGCAATAATATAGTGCGTCTTACAACAATGTATACTTTCTTATCAATAATTGCTACAATTAGCTATAATTAGCACAGAATAACAAAATATCACCGTTATCACCTGCCATTATAGTACCATTCATATTCTATAAATTATATCTAAAATGTTATATATCTAAATATTTATCAAATTAAAAAAAAAAAAAAAATTGGGCGGATTTTGTTCGCTTCGTATTTTCTGTGCGGATTTTGTCATTTTATCGACACGTTTGAATGGAATATCATAGTTATAATAAAATCAGCTGAGAACGTTGAGTTGTATACGCGGGATATTTGAGTTTTATATTGTGGATTATTTGGATTTCGTGCATATTAAGCCATGTCTGATAAGTTTATTATACATACATTACAAATATTTATACATAAAATGTTTATCAGTATTACAATATTTTTCATACTTCTACTGGTCATTATATATACGTATTACAATATTCAAAAAATATCTCTTGAAAGTACCCTTTTGATGTAATTTTCTTACGGAAAGTAAGTACCGATACCGATTGTATCAAATTATCTGGTTGAATGGTAGAATTACCTGTATAGGTATATTGTTACCAACTATAAAACTGTATATAAACTGTAAAATCACAAATCACAAATAAAACCAGTATAACAAATCTAAAATACGATTATATAGCATGTTTTACCCATGTAGGGTGTTCATGTATTAGTGTTATCATAATATTGCAATTCCAATATTTGTAACTCTTTCTGTAAATATTTTCTAGATAATATTATTCCATATGTATGATTAGTATTCACTTTTTTATTACACTCTTATTTATTTTCCACATGGTTTTTTAAATTAATTTATAATTCATTTAAATTATATTTACATTCAATACATTTTTTAATTGTTATTTTTAAAGACATTCAGGTTTATTGATCCCCTCTGTTTTCTATTGGTTGGCTTATTTTCAACTGCATCAGCTTAATATAACATAAGCTTTAATTTTCATTTAAGTATTTAACTTTTGTTTTATTGGGTTTCAAATGAAAAATGAAACAAATAAGTGATTGTTAAATATACTTAATCTCAATACGCTCTTTATGAATAAACCTTCGTTTTTCCTTTATATAGGTTTAACATTTTACAAATTTAATATAGTACTTTAGGTATATAAACTGTTCTGAAAATATTTTTGAAAAAATTATCGCACTGTATAAGGTTTTGTATGTTACAAAAAAGACAAAAGACTCGTGCGTACAATATAATAATGAGATTTTCAAAAGTGCAGCTATAAAAATGTGTGTATATAAACAAAAAGGAACATCGTTTGAGTGATTATTATCATTAGGTATAAATTATAATCTAAATGGAAATGATTAGAAATTACATTAATTAAGTAATTCTATTATATAAAACATTTTTGATTTTCTCATTATAATATGACTACACGACTATCTTAAAACATATATTTTTTTGTGTCTGTATTTTTCACATAGTTAATATTGCTGAGAAATAATTCTAGTAAACTTGATAATTTATAGATATAAATTTTAAAAGAATCGGTAAAAATATTATTAAATTATTTAGAAAATAAACCACTCAGTTGTAAATAAAACATTTTACCAAAATAATTTTATAGTTAAAACATAAATTTAAGGGTAACCGAACGAAATTGATTCATTAAACAAATGCGTGTAATTATAATTCAAAATTATTTTGAAACTTTTATGTACCTATGATTAAATATATTATTGCATTTTGAACACTCTTGTAAAATCAAAGAAGTTATACATTGATCTTTACCTAATAGGACTATGTTATGGACTAACTATAACTATGACAGTATTTAGACATACAGTATTAATAATTATTAACAAATTAATAAATATTTACAAAAGCTAAGTTGTATTTATAACTATTACTATCAATTATACATTCAGTATGTATTGCAGTATATTTTGTTCCTGCCATTAAATAAAAAAACAAATTAAATATGGGTATTAAACAAATATGGGTGGGAAAATCAGCGAGCTCATTTGTGTTATATATTACTATAATATAGTATGCGAGAAATGCGTCACATAAATGCTTATGTCACTTATCGGTAATTTTTCCTTATGCATTTATCAAAAACATAAAAATTTGAAAAATTACCTTTTCACAGACTACCCTGATAAAATTTTCTACCGGTAAATATGTACATACGTAACAATTGGATCAAGTTTTTAGGTCGAATAATTGTTTCCGGAAAATAAAAATTATTGTAAAACTACTAGCTAAACTTTATCTCACTCCTTTAAAAATCTAATATTTATATTACTTACGCTTTGGACTTAATTTATAATGATATTTTAGAATTTATTAACTTAAAATTACTAAAATTAAAAAAAAAAATCTGTAATTTTCCGAAATATGTATGTACAAAAATGTTTAAACATTTGATTCCATCAATATACCTGTTACAATAGTGAAATGCATACTTTGTGAAAATTCTGTGAAGGTCTCTAGATTTATTAATATTTTTTGAATACGAGAGGTACATTTTATACTGAAATATTATATTTTGTCAAAAATCTAAGACTGGCAATTTTCAATATTTTTTTAATTAAGTTAAAATAGATACACATCCCGTTTGTTGCGGGATTGTCCCGTTTTTGAGGATTTTGTCTTGTTGTCCGGACAAAGATTAAATGTGATACTTTTTGTCCCGCTTTTGGAAGTATGGTCCCGTTTTTTGCTTATCTATAATTTTTCAAAGCGTTTTATAAATATTTAGTTAAAAAGTTATTACTTTTTTTTTACTATTATCCCGTTTTTTTTTAATTTTCAAAATATGATTATTCTAGATTAGAATAATATATGTTTAATCTTTAGAATTTATTTTACTAAATTTTGGGGCCTTAAGTTACCTCTTTTAGGACTTACAAACTTTAAATAGTCCATAATTGCTAAATAAAATTCAAAATTATATTTCCATCAATACTAATAGAAATAGAAAAAAATGACCTTACCGAAGAGTTATATGAAAAAAATTTAAATAAGTAAACATTATAGGTACATATTTTACAACCACTATTGACTAGCTCCACCTCTTGAATAAAAATCTATAAAATGTATGGAATCAACTGTTGACTAATTGACTGATTAATACTACGAGTATAACCAATAACAAATGATTATTTTTAAAATATATATAAATAATACTAAAATAGTAATAAGAAAGTACTACTTGAATTCGGGATCATAAGTTGATGTTCAAAAAACCTAGGAATATGGCTTAAAAATTGAATTTATAATCTTAAAACATAGAAAATTATATTAAAATAGAAAATATTTGCTCTGGAATATAAGAAATTACACAAAATATAAGAAATGTCAAATTATTAAAAAAATATAAAAACGGGAAATTTGATTTGAATGCGATAAAAATATGTATATTTCACTTTGTTGTTATTTAATTTAATATACCTATGTGAATATGTAAAAATACATAGTATATGAAAAAATATAATGGTAATCGTAATTTTTCATTTTATGTCGTTAGAATTTCCGAACTTTTAGTTTCATAACAACTACTGACTAATATTTTGTTTATATAGCGTTGACCGTTCATAAATCTGCTCGAAAGTAGAGTTTTGTAGTTTAATATTGAACAAAACTCGATTAGACCAGAATGGAAATTGTACAATTAATTGCTCTGAATTTACACAATAATATTCATATTGAATTATTTAATTACGATAAAGCGATAAAGTTACATAGCGATAAGTTTTAATTATTATGTATTTTAAAGTAATTTAATAGTCATAAACAGTAATAATAATACTAATTTATATTTATGTCTTCAGAGCGAAAAGTCGTGGATAATAATTATAATTATGATTCCATTAAACGCACACGTATGAACCGATTATTTGTATTTTATTTTACGTAATTAAATAGTTGGTTTATTAAATTTTAAACGGTATAATAAATTTTTTTACAATTTTAAAGGTCTATTTAAAATTTTTGATATTGATTCACAAATCTTTTGATTTTAGAAATTTCACATGATTTTTCTTTGGACAAATTAAGAATATCATGCACAGTTAAATTACATAAAGTGTACATATTTTGATATCTTCTTCTTCTTCTTTTTCTCCTTCGCCTTCTCTCCCAACTATTTGGGGTCGGCCACCCTGGTTCTATACTTCCATTTAACTCTATCTCCCTTATCTTCTTCACTTACTCCCACCTTCCTCATATCACTCGCCATTACATCCCCCATCTCTTTTTCGGTCTTCCCCTCCCCCTTTTACCAATAACATGCATTTCCCTTACTAATCTTACTGCCTCAGTCTCTTCCCTCCTTAATACATGCCGAGCCATCTTAATCTATTCTCTCTCATTTTGTCTACTATCGAGGCTACCCCTATACTACCTCTGATATACTCATTCCTTATTTTATCCTCTCTAGTAACTTCACTCATCCACCCTAAAATTCTCATCTCAGCTACACTCATTCTCTGTTCTATCTTTCTACCTACCGCCCAACATTCCGTTCCATACATCATTTCAAGTCTCACCACTGCCTTATAAAATTTACCTTTTAACCTAATAGGGATTCTTTTATCACACAGAATACCTGACGCTTCTCTCCACTTTGTCCATCTACACTTAATTCTGTGTTTCATATCCTCTTAGAAACCCCCATCTTTCTGTATAACGGACCCTAAATACTTGAACCTCTCCACTTCTCCCACCACATCCCCACTTAACTTTATTTCTAGCCTTTCCCTATTTCCTTCGTGTTCCCTTTCACCAAAATCATACTCTATATATTCTGTTTTACTCCTACTAATCCTTAGTCCTTAATTTTCCAGAGCTTCCCTCCACTCTTCAAGTCTACCATTCACTTCCTCAGGACTTTCTCCTACCAGTACTATATCATCTGCAAACAACATGCACCATGGTACCTCCCCCTGTATATTCTTTGTTATCTGATCCATTATCAGGGAAAATAAGTAAGGACTCAAAGCTGAACCCTGATGTACCCCTTGTCTGACCCTAAAATTCTCAGTTTCTCCACACAGACTTTTCACTCTTGTACTCGCCCCTTCATATATATCTTCAATTATGTTCACATACACCTTTGGTAATTCTTTCTTCATTAATGCCCACTTTAAGATCTCCCTAGGAACCCTATCATAAGCCTTCTCTAGATCAATAAATACCATACTCTTTACTCTTTACTCATACTCCATATTCTTTTTGATTTCTCTGTACTTTTCTACAATCTGTCTCACACAAAATATTGGCTCCATTGTTGACCTCCTAGGCATAAACCCAAACTGATTTCTAGTAACAGTTGTCTCACCTCTTACCCTTTTATTTATTATCTTTTCCCAAATCTTCATACTGTGGCTCATAAGTTTTATCCCTCTATAATTTTCACAATCCTGTACATCTCCTTCACCCTTGAATATTCGTACTACACAACTCTTCCTCCAAGCTTCTGCAATTTTTCCTTCTACAAGTATATTATTAAAGAACTTTGTCAGCCATTGTATACCTAAACTTCCTAATACTTTCCATACTTCTACTGTTACTCCATCCGGTCCCACCGCTTTCTTATTTTTCATTGTTCTCACAGCAGTCTACACTTCCTCTTCCCTTATTAAATCTACTATACCCAAATTCCACTCTACCCGATCAATTGCCTCTCTTGGAAATTCCTCATTTAATAATCCCTCAAAATAGTCTTTCCATCTCTTTATCACTTTCTTTTCTTTTGTTAACACCCTCCTATCGTCATCTTTTATACACCAAACATTTCCTAAGTCCCTGGACTGTTTTTCTCTTTCCTTTGCCAGCCTGTACACTTCTTTTTCCCCTTCTTTAGTTCCTAACCTCTCATACAACTCATCATATTTCTTTAATTTAGCTTTACTCACTGCACTTTTTGCTGCTTTAGATAAACTTTTATACTCTACCC
>JAIPRL010013707.1:0-10238 GCA_025469235.1 Pemphigus obesinymphae
AATTACAACAATCGAAAAAGAAAATCGATAATGAGTTACAATCGATAGTTGGTAAATCGATTTCGATTGTGGCAACTGAGTACAAAAAGCGACATCCGGGAGCGCTAGTGTAGTAACTTATCATCAAGTACTTATTCAGGAGTGCCCTTTCTATTTACTTACTTTTCTATGATGTATACTATAGTCGACCGCACATGACAAACTGATAATATAACGCTACGTTTCAATGAAATAAACAATACAAACGTATTTCCCGTTTTAGGATTATTCTAGGCCTAAAAATTAGAAAAATTGAGGTACGACTTCCACACACATATACAGTACTATACACTGAACAACGCTGACCAAAAAACACATTTAAAACATAACGCTGCCCGCATTAAAAACCAATACGAAAATAATGTAGAAATTACGCCCATTGGCGTCATCCGCATACACGAACGAACAAAATGACGACTTAAGGCGTCATCCGCAGTGAACGTGTTACATTTTTTGGAAAAATTGAAAATATTAATTATAAATAAAATATAAATATTTTAAAAGGTTTTGATTGAATAATATAATAAAAAAAGTGACAATCTATTTTAATGCTTATTTTTACATGTTTTGAAGAAGTATTTCTGCCGATATTTTGGAGACACCAAATTTTTTTGTGTATTTCTAAAATAACGAAGTTCTAAATACGCTACTGAGTATAGTTACCGTGTATAGGCAGTGTTGGGCAAATTACTTTTTAAAAGTAATAAAAATTACAATTACTCATTACATTTCTAAAATTTAGTGACATTAGATTTTTGTTACCCAAATTCTTCATGTACTTGTACCACTACTTGTTTAATATTATAAACAATATAGGTAACATTCTCATCTCTACTACACTAGTTCTTTGTTTTATCTTTCTATCTATTACTCAATATTCTGCTACATCATTGCAACCCCGCCACTGTCTTAAAAAATGTATCTTTTAACAAAATTGGGATTCTTTTGTCACATAAAACACCTGACGCTTCTCTCCACTTCATCTATCTATACTTAACCCTGTATTTCATATCCTCTTCGAAGCCCCATCTTTCTGTACAATAAGCCATAAATACTTGAACTTCTAATCTCTCCCATTACAACCCCAATCAACTTTATTTCTAATCCTTCCCTATTCCCTCTGTGCTCCCTTTTACAAAAATCTTACTTTATATATTCTGTTTTACCCCTACTAATCCTTAGTCTTTTACTTTAAGAGCTTCGCTCTACTCTTCAAGTCTACCATTTACTTCCTCAGGACTTTCTCCTATTAATACTATAATATGTAAAATAAGTAAGGATTCAAAGCCTGGGACATTCTTACTCTGACCCTAAAATACTCAGTTTCACCACACAGACTCCTCACTCTTGTACTCACCCCTTCATAGATATCTTCAATTACGTTCACATATACCTTTGGTAATCCTTTCTTCATTAATGCTCACTTCAAGATCTCCCTAGGAATCCTATCATAAGCCTTCTCTAGATCAATAAACATCATACACAATTTCCTTTTCCTTTCTCTGTACTCTACAATCTGTCTTACACAAAATATTGGCTACATTATTGACCTTCCAGGCACGAATCTAAACTGATTTCTAGTGCCTAATAATTATCTCACTACTACACTTGTATTTATTATATTTTCCCAAATTATAATACTGTGGCTCATAAGTGTTATCCCTCCATAATGTCAACATTCCTGTACATTTCCCTTACCTTTAAATAGGGATACAATACTACTCATCCTCCAAGCTTCTGGAATTTCTTCAACTAATACCTTATTAAAAACTTTGTCAGCCATCCTATACCTAAACTCACTTATACTTTTTATACGTCTATTGGTACTCCATCCGGTCCCACCGCTTTCTTATTTTACATTTTTCTAATAGCGCTCCACATTTAAGTACGTCAAATATTAAGCACGCTTTTAAATTTTATGTAATAAATATCGGGCATAACCAATATAAAATTTATACACATGATTATTAATATTTTTCTTGTTATGGTTTATTAAAATAATTTTTAATTATTCTACAGTAGTCCATTTTTTAAGACTCAATAAAATTTGTTATTTATAAATTACTATTTTTATTTATAAAATTTTAAATACGATAATCAAATAATGAAATGCAATAATAAGTGAAACGTTTGACATTATCATCACATAATATACATTTTATAATAAAATGCATCAACTAAAACAAATTATGAGTATTAATATTGGTAATCACAGCAACGAATTGTAAGGACAGTCAGACGGACATCAGGAAAAACATACTTTTAGAGCGTTCAAATTTTGAATTTATCTGTTTCCTTAGGGACTACAAAAACAAATTATAATATAACAACAAACAATACATAAATTATAACTATGGTAATTTCATAGTAGACATTTTTATTTTTTTTTTTATCCACCGTCGCAATAGTGCTGGTAAAACAGTGATTATTTAATTACTATTAATTTAAATTAATTATGAATTATTATTATTATTATTATTAAATTATTTTAATTTCTTATTATATTAAAGTAGCGTGATAATTTCATAGTATATTTTTTTATATATTTACGATTTTAGTAGTTCAAAATAATAGTAGTTTATTTTTAGCCCTGGTATATGGCACTATATTTACCTATTAACACTATTTATTCATTTTTTAACCAAAATTCTGTGTTAGCACTCCTTTAACGG
Organism: Pemphigus obesinymphae; assembly: GCA_025469235.1. Taxonomy (NCBI): domain Eukaryota; kingdom Metazoa; phylum Arthropoda; class Insecta; order Hemiptera; family Aphididae; genus Pemphigus; species Pemphigus obesinymphae. The sequence continues at coordinate 2,712 of JAIPRL010013707.1, forward strand.
TATTTTCTAGAGTTTAGACCTAGATCAATCGCATTTTATGTTTTAAAACAATATATTTATAATTTTTTTTTTCGAAAACGGCTCTAAGGTCTATGGTGAAGTTTGCTAAACTATATTTTTTTTCTATATATGTATTAAAAAATATAGCTTAAATAACTTTGAATGCCTATATACAATATATGTATATACCTAATTAGTATATATATTTAGAATATATTTACTAGGTACAAAAAGTCGTCATAAATATTAACCTACATTAAAATACTTTAAAATCAATACTTTCTGTGCACTGTAAATATAGCATCCTGCAAAGGAGAAATAAAAAGTGCAGTTATATATTGAAAAAAATTGCAGTAAATTGGAAAATTTTAATTCTCTTCAAATATTAATTAATATTGTCATTTTTTCTATTTGCAAAATATCTTACTAGGTATAATAAATAAAAATTAATCAAATTTCTGAAACTTTCTTACCCAGTTTTTAATAACGCAAAAAAATATAATATCTAAATAATTAAATTATATGTAACGTAAGTATACATATTATTATATATTATATACACGTACATTACATTATATTTTACTCGATTTAAATAGAATATTCAATTGCAAATAAATGTCAAAGTATAAGAATATTAATATTTACTACCAATAAAAATTTAAATTCGAAATATAAACACATTTTACATTTACTATATCGACCCCATAATTTAATTTTGGACATTTTATAGAGCTATGTAAAGTTTCATATTGCATCCTCCAATTCTCAGCTATACAGTACACTTTATAAAATCCTTATAATATTAGTATTACGGTATTAATATACAGGGCGGGACAATTATTTCCTACAAAAAAAAAAAATAAATAAATAAATAAATTCCTTTTTCGTCTACAAATAAAATATAATTTTCTTCCATTGTCCATTTTCTTCCAAAGAATGTATTTATTTATTTTAAATAAAAATAAAATAATAGATAATAGGTACACTATACTTATTAATTTTTTACATCGAACTGTTATAAAATCAAAATATATAAAAATGACAATTAAAAAAAAATTCTAGTAAAATGTATTTTAATATTATTTTAGAAATGTAGTATAGTTATTATTTATCAAAATTAAATTTTCAAGAAGTATATTCGATTCATGACGAATTATTTGGAAAAAATAAAAATATAACAATAATAAATAATGGTTAATTGATGTTTTTATTTATTTATTCTTTTTCATTAGTTCAATAATAATTATATATATAATTATTATTTATATATATAATATTATTATTATATGTATTGTTATTATCAACTTGTTATTTCCTGACAAAATTAATAGGTATTTATTAAACAACGGAGTTCGAAAATAATTTCGAATTATTAACTCGCGAACCTACAGATGATATATATATATACATAATTTAATAATACATTGTTCCTGAAATTTAAAAAAAAAAAAACGAAAAAACATGAAAATTCTAAAACAATTCTGACTTTTGGCTCGGTTTACCAAAAAAATTAAAATACATATATTAATATATTATTATCTTTATGCAATATTTTTTACTAATAATTATCTACACCTATTTATTAATTGTTATTTGTTCCTTAGAAAATATTAAATTTTAACTTTTAATTAGGTAAGTTAAGGGTAGATAAGTGCGTAAATTTGTATTATATATCAACTATTTTAATATAGATAATGAAGTCAGTAAAAAATCAATAGATAACTTTTATTAAAAATTGGATTACTGGCACTGCCTTATTGTACTTCTTATCTTAAGGCTGTTGGAGTAAATAATTTCCAATATTTTAACGTTAGTATGTGTGAGCTGTAATGACTGAAATTTCTCGATATCACAGTTAAAAATTAATATTGAAAATTTCCTCGATTATACCAAGGTAAAATTATACCAAATATGTTAACAAAGAAAAACCCGTTTTAAAAATGAAAATTATTTTTTCCCAAATCTCACAGTTTTGTCAGCAAACATTATACTTTTACATTGTTTTATATACGAAATTAAAAATTATTAACTATTTTGCCTTCGCGTATGAAAGTGTATAAAATGTAAAGTAATTCCGATGACCGAAATGGATACAATTCTACAAAAGATACAAAACTATTGAAGACAGTTTGTCATTTAATTCTCATAAACTGACAAATCGCCAAATTAATATAAGCATGTTAATTTGCATATACTCAGCTCCTTAGAACACGGTCGACTGCAGCCCTTACTGAGAAAATCGAAAATTTATCTTTTTTAAATACCTACTATACATTTCCTATCCGAAAGATGTTTACCCAAAAATCCTACTCGACTCTTTCTATCCTAAAAGTATATAAACCTACATGCATAAAATAAAATATATACGTACAGTTTTAAAATTAAATAAAAATAACTGAAAAGTAGTCTACAAGTTTTAATATTTTGAATACCTGAGTCAATATAGTGTTTTTTTAAAAAAATAAGTGTAAAATTCAAGTTTCTGGCATTATAATTTTCCAACTCATAACAAGTTTTCGTTAAGATCAATAATTTTCTGTCATACTTTTAAAAACTACTAGGACGATCCAAAGATGATTTACTAAGTTTCAAGTAGAACGAATTTTCTATCAGAAAGCTCTGATACCCCAAAACTCTTACTTTACTCCTTCTACCGCCGAAAATAATATATATATATATACATAAAATGAAAACTCGTACGTAAAATATATTTTATAGAATAATTGTATAGTTAATATGCAAAGTATTTAAATAAACATCAGACCAACTTTTGACAAAACGAAGTTTTAATAAATTCAAATTGTTATAGGTATTTTTTAAATCTATATATATATATATATATATATATATATATATCCGGGTATATATAGTATTTATATTTATCTTTTTGGCCATTTTTTGTCTATACATCTCACATACGGATAAATATTTAGTCATCTTTGTTCAATGTCAGCTATAGCTATAATGATTTTCCATATATACCCGGACGATTTTGTCATTCATTTATATATTACAGTATATTATACGGAACGTGGTGTCGTTATGAGGGACAACACAATCGCGTCCAAAATGATATCTATTTCATATGCCTTTCATAAGAAAATATTCTATATATTATTATAATAGGAATGTGGACATGCCGGCGACGAAATGTATTGTATGAAACGTGGTATTAATACATACGTCCGGCCGGGCTAACCATTTCCGAGGGATTGATGGTCAGTGATTTTGGAGGTTTGACGTGGGAAAGTCACACAAAACGTAAACATTATATACATAATGCGTGTCCCTCGGTACGAACGATTCTCGTGACATTCTACTCTCCGTCGCATACAACAAGCCTTCGATAACGTGTGTCACGTATAATTCAGAGACACGATTCATTTTTTTTTTTTTTGTTTTTTATGTTCGTCCCGAATAGACCATTACAATATTATTCGTAAATAATTGTTGAAAATATTCATAAATGAATATACTTCTTCGCGCGCGTTAAGAAAGAGCCGCAGTGGCGGTAGACGATAACTCGTCCGCCACGCGCACGTTTGGATTATACAGCGTCACCTCAAATAACACAGTATACGCAGAGCCGTAGCGTAGCAAGGGCTTGCAGGCAAAACTGTCCCAGGCCAAGGACGGAACAAAATAGGGGGCGCAAAAATCGAAATTCAGTAATATCTATCCCTAAATTTCTAAGATTGAGGGTCGAAAATTCGACGGGCAAAACTTTGTAAAAGCACGTCGATGACTTTCTTTTTTTCGCTTATTAACTAGATTTTTTGGGGAATAGGAGTGGAACTCCAAAAAAAATTCATGATTTTTTTTCCTTATTACCAATTTAGTGGCGGAAATTCGGTTTTTTGCCAAGGGCGCTATCCAACCGGCTTGTATATGACACAATAATATTCAATGAATATCGGTGCTCTGTATGCTAACGTAGCGTGGTTTGACTATGGCGTGGTAGCGGGGTGGAAATCGGTGGCCCGCCGACTCGACAAGGTTCGTTCTTACGCAGTATTCTATGTTCTTACGATCTTAGACCATGTCCTAATTGAATCCGGTGCGTGCGTGTAGTTTTTTGCGTGGCAACATTTGATACGACGAACGCCACAAGAGGGTACGGGAACGTAATCGACATGATAATAATATTATACCATCATATCGGTTCTTTTATCATCGAAATTCATAATATTCCAATTTTTTTTTTTTTTTAATTTCTATAGTTATACATTTTTAATTTTCCTTCAAACTAAAAATTCATTTTTCGTAAATTTATTCCTATTTTTATACTCATGTTCTAATATAGAACATCAAGTTTGAAACAATTTTCAAAATTATGTTATTTTATTAAAAAAAATTAAGAATAATATTTTCTAGCACTATTTACTTTCTCTCCGTGGCATAATTGAATCAATTTTCAAATTGTCTATAAATTATTTTCACTCAAATTTCAAGTTTAAGACCTAAAATTTGAACAAAACATAAAACATACCGTCCCTAAATTCTAGTAAAAATTATAATCGAAGTATTTAAATTTTGTATTAACTTTTTCGAAATATTTCGTGTTAGGATTTAATAGTTCAGGAAGGCTTTATTTGTTGTTATTGTTATTTTACCGAAAAAAAACTGTTTTCTCAATATGTAGTTGTAATTAAGAAACCCAGTTTTATTGAGATCTCTTTTTAAAAAATAATATCTTGAATAAATTATTAATTTTATAAAATTATTTTTTTAGGGGAATTTCTATAGATGACATAAATTAAGTTCTAATTTATATTTATGCTATTGTAAAAATGACGACAGTAGAACACAGATTATTTTGTCTACTAGATCGTGTTTCTTAATTACGACTATGGCCCAAGAAAACACTCATCTTTTAAAACTATATTATTAATAAATATCTTAAATACCTACACAATAGTAGTAGGTACTGACACGGAACTATTTTTAAATTGTATAACGTCCTCTTAAGTGAAACGATTAGAATTTTTAAATTGCCTATGGAATAGGCTATGGCCATTTAAACAAATCGAGGACTATGTCTTTTAATGCCAGTTCTAACAAAAACCTATAACTATATATAATATTTACTTTTTTTTATTTGAATGAATATTCCACAAAAATATCGATAGTTTTTGTAATAATATAATATTATAATAGAATACATTTCCAAATCGACTAAGTTTAAAAATAAAACGAAATTATTATTTAATATCATATTGTTTGTAATTTGTATTGAACAAATTGTACACATAAAATGTACTTATACAAAATAAAATGTTTTTTTTAAACTCAGTAATGTTTAAACTTTAATTAGAATACAAATAGGTAAATAAATATGCTTTTTAGTACTTCATTACTAAAACAAAGTCTAAATAACGAAAAATCCAATTATTTTTAGGAGCATAAAAATATAATTAAAAAATTACTTTTATTATAATGAGGTTTCAACTGTTAATTTATTATATTATAAGTATATAATTATTGTTATAAGCCATAATATAGAATATCGTGGAATTTATACTCGTATATTAAGAATACAAATTAATATAGGGCCTTATAATACTTACTAAAAGAGCCGATGTTAATAATAATAAACTCTCACTGAAAATATTATTAAAAAATGTATCATAATTCATAATCCTCTACTATTTAAAATAAAAAAATATCTTATTACAAATTACTGTAGACCAATAAACGTTATAAATGCGTTTAACGAGATGACTTCCATATTATATGTAATACAAGAAAAACTTGTTAATAGCACTCTTTTATTTTACTTAAATTTGACAATCACGTCTTAAGTAGGTATCATAATATATTATACACTCGCTCGAGAAAATTGCTGTAGTCACACTGTTTTTTCAAACGATCGATTTTTTTCGGTGAATTTTTTTCTTCACGATTAAATAACTATAAGTAAATTCATATATAAAAAAAAATTTTAAATACTATTAAACTCGAGACGTTTCATAAAATGAGAGTTTAAATATATATAAGTAAATCTACATGAGAAGCATTATTGATACTCAAAACGGCCGTTAGGTTAGGGCTTGAGTAAAATAGTTAAGACAATATTGGGTTTACTGTATGCAAATATAATGCTTAAGAGTTAAGATGAGTTTGAAATGATCGGTGAAATATGTAAAACAATCAACTTGTAAACCAACATTGAAATATAGTATAATTAAGAACAGTGACAACTTTTTTTTTTTTGGTGATGGTGGGTGTAATCATAATCGCATGAACTTACACCAAATTTCACCACTACAATATGTTATTTTCTATAAATTATATCCATAATTATAGTTTTAGATTTTCAATATTATAAAATATCTATACATTAATAACATTTGTATAATCATAATACATTATTAGAAATTTTTGGATTTATTAAATTTCAAAACCTATTTATTTTTCTAATACCTTCTTTATATCTTTCTTTAACGTCTTATTTAAATATTTACTAAAAACTAAATACATAATCGTTACTACTTATATTATTTAATATGTAACATAGAGATAAATCAATTATTATTTAAATTAAACTATAATATATAAAGCTAGTGCAGTTTTAACAATTATTAAATGTAAGCATTGCAAGTTACAATACAGATTCACAATTTATAGAGAAAAAAATTAAATAGTAAATAAATAATAAATAATGGTAAATTAGTAGATAAATATAGAATTTTAAACTTCAAGCAGTAAAAGCAAAATTTTAATAAACTACATTCATGTCTATATTCACAGTCGATATAGCTGGTAAGTACCTATGGATATATTAGCTTAATTTATTATTTTTGAGCTCGTCTCTAGGTGCAATGTACATATTGGAAATATTATTAAATATATAAATAAACTTGACTGAATAACTTTTTAAATTTTAAGTTCAAAATAGTTTTTATTTAATATATTATTATATTATTTAATATATTTTTAGTTTAATAATCCTATCAACTAAACTTTATCTTTCGTGCTGTTTGGTGTAAATTATAAAACTTACCTTACTTTTGTCAATTCTTTTAAAATACAAATGAACAGCTTTTATCTTTTTTTTCATGGGTTCTCATACAACAATTGTTAACAAATTAATGTATTAACAAATTTGGAAAGGCAAATGTTGACTATAGTATATCCAACAAAAAAAAAAATTAAAATAAATACGTGTTCCGCGTCTCTTAGCGTTTAATTTTCAAGAAATTCAAGAATTGTAATGGATTACACATCGAAAACAGGCCGCGTTGCAACCAGCCTCCAGGCACGTTATAAGAAATCACAACCACTTAAAAATTTTCAAATTTTCTTAAATTAATAAATTAAAATTTTTCCATTGGATATTTTTTCTATCAGATATTTTTCCAATAGTTTATAATGATTTTTTTTTATATAATAATTATACAATCATATAAGCAGGGCCGTCCTGTGGAGATTTCTTTTTCTTTTTTTTTTTTTGGGGGGGGGGGGGGTGAAAATGTACAAAAAAAAGCCAAAAAAAAAAAAAATGTAAAAAAAATTTTACCCAATTTT
>JAIPRL010013708.1:0-10236 GCA_025469235.1 Pemphigus obesinymphae
ATAGCAATGAAAAGTAGTATGGGTATGAGGATATTTTTAGATTAATTTTAAAATGTACTTAAATATTTTTAAATTGTTAGATTTTTATTTTTCCTAAAATTACTTAAAAATTGCCTATACTAAACTCTTTAAAAACGGCCGGTGTCGAAGCCCCTTAATAGTTAATTAAGAATAGCTTTTTTACTATAATATGTATAATACTGTTTTCTTTAAAAGGCAAAGAAATATAGAGCCTCAGTCCAACATAAATGATAAGTAGGTGAACTTTGAAGCGAAGTTCGGCTAACAAATTCTGTCTTTAATATCGCTCTTAACTTATTAAAATATATAAAATACATAGATATACATCCCGAAAGAAAATTTTAAATTCATATAGCGAACAAAAATATACGGAAATATGTCAACTCATTAATTTCAAATCGTAATAACTTGAAAAAGAAAAACGATCAATTTTGTCTAATTGTAGTTTTGAAATAAGTGCATTAAAGTATTAAATTAGATCAAACAAGAATAAGAAATAGAAAATAAGGTGGCTGATAAAATAGATTTATATCAAAATATTTCATGTTGTACAAATTAAAGTTAGGTAATAATTAAATTTTATTTTTGTTGTTATTATGTCAAATTAATTAATTTTATTAGAATGAATCTATTATCAAATAAGTAGGTATAAATGATTTAATAATGAAATATTTTCGCATTGAGTTTTATTAAAATTCAACACGAGTTTTTATTTTCTAATGTCTAAGCAACAATTATTTAAAAATGTTTGTTTAAATATGGTTTTTTCCCTTTCAAGTATATTTACATTATGTAAAAGGTGTCTGTAGTCTCGAAGTACAATATAAGGGGGGAAATATCAAAAAGCAATACACAAAAAACATCATTGGCTTATGTTAAATTTGTAATCATTAGCTTTTAATAGAAATTTTCAATGTAAACATATCACATCCCGAATAATAAGGTATGCGTTTTATTAATTTGTTTTGCCAATAGAGAATTTTAATTGGAAATTCGTTCTAGTTGGTACCTACTTTATAGAGTTATTTTTTTAATTTTCTAAATTTTTAATAACGTAGCAAAAAACTACCTTTTATGACGAAAATATTTTATAAATATAAGGGAAATAACACGTATAATTTTTATAAATTAGAAAATAAATAATCTAGGCATGGTTACCAATTATATATGTGGTGTATAATATTTATATACAGGTAAATATTTGTATGTATTTCTAATTTATATGGGGTATAGGTACGTTTTTAGGAAGCATTGAGTTAGAGGTTTGGAGTAAAAACTTTCTGAATGTGAATTTATTCTAGTTGATATTCTAAATAGGTAATTTTTCCAGAAGTTTTTTTGAGTATAAAAGATAACTACCGACAAAAAACTGCAATTTTTATAAATATTGGAAAATTTAAGTGTCAAAAACTTGAAATGTACACCAAATATTTACTATAATACTATGTATATTGACATCGAAAAAATTTAAAAAACTTATAAAATTTTGCTTTGATTTGATTTGTTGTGCGTTTTATAAATTATTTTGGGTAGGATTTTTCGGGTAACCGTAATTTGAATAAAAAATTTGTTGTGGTTGGTATTTTCAAGAGAATAATTTATAAAATGTTCAATAGTTTTTTTAAATGTAAAGAATAATTACCGAAAATAATGAAAAATATTAATAAATAATTAGAAAATAATACTACACTGAGCTTTATTCAGAATCGATTTATCGAAACAAATAATTTAGCATTGTAGATGCAAATAACTGTTCTTATTGTTAAATTCTTAAATGTTCACTTAGAAGAAGTGTGGATGAAATGGTTGGAAAACACCGAAGAATGGATATTGTTTTGTAATTTAATATATTGATAAAATTCGATGAAAATAATTTTAAAATGAATAATTATGAACACCAAAATAAGTAAAAATACTGCTCATAATCTCGTATAAGTACCTAAATGTAGATAATTGTTATAATAATAAGAGAAGCTAGAACAGAGTTCGTTTGACACGCCGTATTTTTCTGGTCATCACTGTCCAGGAGGAAATCGTAAATACGTCACTGTAGTCTGTGTAATAAGTCAATTATTGATAAACTACTTAATTATTAATAAATTACCTTATGGCTTTTTTTGTACCTCTCATATAGTAGGCAAATTGCATTTAGAATAGCTACTAAAATACAGCTTTACCGCATGGTTGGGGTAAGATATTAAAACTTCAATATTTAAAATGAATAATCAAAAATTATCCCTAATTATTGTTATTATATTATTATATATTACAATAATCAAATGTTTTACAATTTTGTGATTATTAGATACGTACATTTTGAACACTGAAAAAAAAAATCAAGTAATCTTTCAACATTCTCAAAAAAAAAATATATATATTTCAATTATGTATATTATTATTATTATTTATCTATTTTTAGTTATAGCATAAGCTACATATTATAGGTAAATCTATACTATAGGTATATTATGTGTGTAATATACCTAACTATAGTCTACGAATCACCAAACAAAAGTGTGGCGAAAAAAAGTCCACGAATAAATGTCGAAAATATAATTGTCGTCCATACATTTTATCCTATTAATAATTATCGCCTATCGATCACAAATTACAGTATAAATTATCGAATACATCAATGTTTATCTTTAATAAAATAATCGTTTGTGTATAGAAAATTATTTTGGATTATCTTTAATAATAGTGTCCTTGTATTTTTGTGTCCTTCATTGAAATCAAAAGAATGTTGTGTGTACAGTGTACAGGTAAACAGTTTATAGGCACCAAACAGGTGTTTGGAGTACATATTATATTGTGTAGCGAGTACGGAAAAGTGAAAGGGAAAAAACTATTCTAAACGTGGGGACTGACCATCAATTAACCCCTCCTACCACCGACTGGCCAAAAAACCTGTTATAGCCTACGACGAAACGAGAAAACCGACGACATATTGTATACCAATAGATTACCTGGTCGTATATAAACATTTAGGATTAGATTAAGGCATCAACTACGCTTTCCCTTTAATCGATTTTCAATTCTCATCAAATTTATCGTCACATTTCAACCATTATTGGTAATATTGAACTATATTATACCTATGTGCTGTGTATTTCGTATATTTTATTAATTCAAATAATTTATGGCAATAATACTATTTGTAATATTAATACAATATGCATTATATAATAAATTAACAGTTTTACATCCTCCATTATTTTCAAAACTCTAACATGCTCAGGTTTGCACCTTTACATAAGGGGGGGGGGGTCGAAGATGGTTCTTGATAGCTACAACAAGCATAGCTACGGGTTTGGTAATTTATGGCTGGCTTGCACCAGAGACCAGACGCCACCAACGAGAAAAATCTCGCTGGCTACCTGGGAGTCAAATCCCCATCTCATGCGCCGAATCACACGTTTTGACCACTCAACCGCAGTCGACTCCCATTATGAATATTATAATAATGTCATAATTGGTTGAATAAATCAATATCAGATGGTAAAAATGCAATATATTTTATTGAAATTAATTTTAAAATATTCATTTTTAGAGTGCGAATGAATACAAGTGCCGAATACGACCCGGGAATGTTTATAATATAATATTATGCAGTATGCTTACTGGTCAAACATTAACACATGCACACGCACCCATGCACGCACGCACGCACGCACGCACGCACGCACGCACGCACCACGCACGCACGCACGCACGCACGCACGTACGCATACACACACAAACACACACATATATCATATTTGTATATGCTCAGACCGTCATTACTATAATAGCGTCGAACCGGTTGATAAGCGGTCGTAAGCTGGTATTTCGTTTTATATTTAATATTTAAAATTTTTGATTACATGTTCATTAATCATTTTATTTTGTATGTACCTACATAAAAAATTACTGTAAACTACGATTATTGTAAAATTTACTCATCTCATGAATTTTACTCTACGGCTGTTACCTGCGATTTATTTTATAGTCTACACCTACACTTGTAGTAAGTTAATTTTTTTACTGTTTATTTTTTTTATTAATAAAATTATAGAAGCTAGCAACTTAGTTTTAAATGTTTTTATGATTATAATAAATTATATACAGACAATATTTTGCATTTGGCTAACATATTATAAGTGCAGCTATAATACAATTTATATACATTACGGTGTATAATTTAACAACTATGTACAAGTCAAGTTTAAACTAGGTTTACTATGAAAAATCCTGTTGTATAAACCTCGTTTAAAATATAAATTAAGTTTAAACTGATTATTAGTTAAACTATAACATTTGGTGCTTTAAATTAGGTTTAAATAAACTCTATGGCCTATTCTAACAATTATTTACTTTTTTCAATATGTGTTTTAAAATTATAATATATCTAAAAACCTACTTTATTTTTTATCATCTTTTCTGTTTTATTGACTTGAATAAAATAAAATAAACATTTTTTTCTTATTTATTTCATTTTTGGTAATATATTATTAAAATGGATGACGAAGATTTTGTAGATTTGATAAATATAGTCATGCAGAGTCCTCAAATTCCTTGAGTATTTCGTCAATGATCTAACTATTTTGAATGTCTTCGTGACTTCGAATTTGTTGATAGGTTTCATTTAACAAAATGTGCAGTATTATTTGGCCTAATTCAACATGATATTGAACATCCCACAGATAGGTAATAATATATCTTCTTTCCATTATATTTATTATTTATTCCAATGGATAAAATAAATTACTTGACAACCAACCAATATATTATCATTAACGTGTAGTAGGTACCTATGTACAGTTTGGTAAAGTACTAAAATATTTGAATACAAATATATATTTACTTAAGTGTTTTTATTTTAGAGTTCACATTTAACATTCAGATTCTTATAGTTTAAAAATATTTACTATTTTTGAACATAACTAAACTATATTATTAAATTTGTATTTATTTTAAATGTAATAAATAGGTAATCAATAAAGTATACCTACTATCTACCAATACTGTCTAGCTATTTTTTAGCTGTTAAAAGGACGTGATACTCGCATTTGCTGTCTCCTTCTAACCAACTGATAATATTCTAAATTTACGTTCATCTTTTTTATCACAACTTAGGTCATTTCTTATATTAGAGTAAATTTACCTATCATCAAATTTATATAAGAGATCATGATCTATGCTTTAGCATTGTTGTTTTTTTTTGTAAAATAATATACTGAAACTGTTTTTAAACTTCAACAGTATATTTCTCTTTAAAATTACTTGTTCAGAAAAACGCTACAGTATATCTAATGATTTCGTCGATTTATTCTAGTATCAGAAATTACGAAGTTTTAATAGGATTGCTGAACGTAAATTTCGTATATTATCAGCTGGTTAGGTGGAAACAGTAAATGCGGGTATCACGTCTTCTTAAGAAGCTCGGCGGTGGCAGATTTGAGAAGAAGGGAAAAACATGGCGATTGTCTGCTTTGTTTAGAGTTATTATAATTTTAACAGTACACGAATGATTTTGAGGAAAATATTACCCATATATTCTCCAAATTTATATCCTATAGATAAGGGTAAAATTTTACGTCCCATTAGGTACTTACAATGCAGCCAGTAGAGGTGGCCAAATTACACATAATTATGTACCTATTTAAATGGTAATTAATTACAAATAAGTACATTTCAAAAATTAACGATTAATGATTCACAAATTATATTTGTGATTCAATTACTGTCCGAATTTCACTAATTATTTTTATTTCACCCCCCCCCCTCTTAAATATACTTCAGATCTGTCTTATAGGACACTACAAACATGTTTACGGTCTCGAAGAACAGACTTTACATCTATTTTCATTTTTAAAATTCACGTTTTTCAATCGCAACAAAGCATTCAAATATATGATTCTAGATAAAAATATTTAAGGATAAAATAAGTAAATTTAATTTTGGATTTCTAAATATAAGTTTAAACATCTTAAATTCCCGTTGTGTACGTCTGTCCGTAGTAACATAATAAGTACCTATATATAACCTTTATTTATATAATTCTTCTGCACGTGTGTATGTCACTTAACTCCTCCTAAAAGGCTGGATCGATGAAATTTGATGAAATATTTTGTGTTTTTGAGTGGGTCCCTGGATGGTTTAGATTAACAACTGGACCCAGAGGTGGTGCTGCAATCGGGTTCTAAGAATTTTAATTACATTTTTTTTAAGATTTTTCAAATATAATAACATATAACCCAAAAATTTCACCCCCCCACCCCAAGAAATTTTTTTTTTTTTTTAAACGATAATATAATCTTTGTATACAGTGGAGTCGCGATAACTCGAACCTCGATAATTCGAAAAACTTGACAACCCGATTTTTTTTTATTTCTCTAGAAATTCTCATAACACTTAATGTATTATAGGTCTTGTTAACTTGAATATAAAATTTTGATAAAATAGCTTAGTCGAAGTATATTAATATTTGTTATATTTAGGTATTTCGTAAACAAATTATGTTTTATCTACTTGAGTACTATATAATAAAGATTGATTAATCTTGATTAATTAAGTAGATAGAAACTGATTACTAGTGCATGCACAATCACAGTAAGTACCTACCTATGTACTGGTTAGTAGGTATGTGTCTACCTGTCGTGTCTATCGTGCGTATTTTTGTATGTTTTTAAAAATGTCTCAAAAACGAAAATTAAATAATTTAACTAAAGCTGACAAAGTTCATTTGATACAATTGGTGGAAAAAGGTAACCGGAAAAAACAAGACATCGCCAAAAAATTTAATATTCCACCAAATACGCTGTCAACATTTTTAAAAATGAAGGCGAATATTTGAAAAAAATTTGAAGACAATAGACAATAAAAGATCAAAATCAGCAGTTTTCTCTGTATCTAATATATAATACATATGTACATACTTATAAAATACCATTGTATCTATTTTAGTTTCTATAACATTTATGTACATATATTTATCATAACGTTTTTTATCGTAAAATTTTAAAGTTTAAAACTTTTGATTTAATTTTGATAAATTTGAGTTAGGTATCTTGAATAATACATATCTCGAAGTGAATTTTTATCTCCTTTCAACTTCGAGTTATCGCGACTCGACTGTATATATAAAAACACAACTATTATAATTTTATTATAATTATTTATTATAAAAACAACTATTAAAAATTATTGTATCAATTAATATTCTAATTATTTTGTGTGTACCTAGAATGACGTAAGTTTAATGCTGTATTCAGGGGCGGACTGGGTCAATATTTCAGGCCGGGAATTTTTTTTTGTCAGGCCAAGGAGGTAGGGCCGTCTCCAAGAATTATGTGGTGGGAGGTATCACAAAAAAAAAAAAGGTCTAACTTTTTTGCAGTAATTTGTTGACTGATTTACGAAATTTTAACTATGCCAACTACCGACTTAAATAAGCACTAAAATGTGGGTAGGTACCTAATATACTTGCTGCACTTTTGGATAATGACCCGGCGGCAGTAACGTCGTCCAGCTCTTGGTTTTCGAAAAATTTGGTCACTACTATACAGCGCTACCCCAAATGAATGCGAACAGCGAATAGTAGGTATATAGTGTAGGTATACCATAAATGACATGCGCTCTGTATACAAAAGTTGTTCGGGTGACAATGGCGAACGGCGCGTGGTTTTACCTGCGCGATTAGTCATGATCGTGCGGGTATAGCCGTATAGGTACTTACTCGTATATATTTATATTTTTCAAAATATAAAATTCAGTGAAATAATCATTTCTTGTGCTGATCTGATTGTCAAATACTACCAGAAACACACGTACTACTATGTTTAGTATATAGTACGAGTTGTTTTAAAAATTAATGATTTTCGAATGGAAAATTAATTACGGGCCATTTTGTTAATAATTGTACCAGGCCACCGGGAATCTTCCCGGTGTCCCGGTGGGCCAGTCCGCCCCTGACTGTATTCAATTTTCAGGTCTTAAAACCTAAAATTAAGACTGTTATAAATTAAATGACTGAAAACTGAAAATTGCTATAAATAGCTTACAATTTAAAAAAAATTTCCCAAACTATTTTGCTTTCATAATATGCTAATATACGTATTTGGTGAAAATTTCAATTTTATAGATCCATTATTTCTCCAAAATTCGAAAACATTTCATACCAAAATGTCGAAAAAATTAAAGGGCATTCAAAAAAAAAATTTTAATGGTTATAAAATATATTGTATCTACCGATTTTTAAAATGTTTTTTTATTATGAATTAAATTTCTTAAATTTGCATATTACTATAAATAGCCTAAAAATATGTAAAAAATGTCGAAAATTGGATTAAATGGATTGGATCACATTTATATTTATTTTAGTTACAAAGAAAAAAAAATTTTTATAATTTACATTACAATTGTATACTTAAGTAGGTACCTATAAATGTTAGGTAATCCGTTTCGATTTTATTTATTATAAATTATAACTATATTTCAATTGTGTATGTTTTCACTTTTCAATAGATCGCATCTCAAGTATTATTCGTATTCCAATCAAGGACTTACAATGAATTCAGATAGAAGACAGAACAAAGGAGAAAATGGAAATACAGAATCATGTTTTTCTCACAATTTGCTGACAATATTGACAATAGCTTCTGTAGTCGGTGGTGTAATTTTAGGATTTACTTTGAAAGGATCAAAATCGGAGTTAGTTTTAAAATTGTTATTAAAAATATCGGCATTTATATATTACATTTAAATCAACCGTATTATGCAAACATGAATTTAAGTATCAAACGCATTATTAGATGTGTAGGCTCTATGTACGTATAAAAATGAAAATTCAGTAATGAATTTAAGTTGGGGGGGGAGTCATATAATATGGATTCACAAATTTTACCGGTATTTCATCATTAAATCTATATTTTTTTAATGTTTTACTTTAAAGTATTATCCGTGTTTCAATGATTTTCATGATTTATTAATTTGTTCACGGCCAACGTCTTATTTAAGACTCAAAAGTTAATGTGACAATAATCAATACATAATAAACTATAGATATTTCATATTTTAAGAGAATACCTATAACCTTAAATTACATACTTATTTTGTAAGGGAAAGTCGCAAGGGTAAAGTTATCTTATAATTCACTCAAAAATATCCCTATTCGTCTCTCTTTAATTAGCTACGGATCCGCCTTCAAGTAGGTGTTTCTTTAATTTTTTTTATAATATTAGTTTAAAATTGCGAGTTTTTTCAAAACAACATTTTTTTATACATTAACATTATT
The DNA here is from genome assembly GCA_025469235.1 of Pemphigus obesinymphae. Taxonomy (NCBI): domain Eukaryota; kingdom Metazoa; phylum Arthropoda; class Insecta; order Hemiptera; family Aphididae; genus Pemphigus; species Pemphigus obesinymphae. The sequence continues at coordinate 9,296 of JAIPRL010013708.1, forward strand.
AATTTTACCATTTGTTTCTTTTTCATTGAAACTTCTTACACTTCTTTAAGTTTTTCAGATTTTCATAAATAAGAAATTATTCAAATGATTTTGAAAATAAAAAATTGGTGTATTATTAACTTTTTTTAAATATATTAATTATATTAATTTAATAAAACATCGACCAATTTACGATTCACTAAACTATATTTTATTAAATACCTACACGAATTATTAATTTAATTCACTTTTTTTAGATATTCGTTTATTGTCAAAATTCATAATAGGTATTTAAAATATTATTAGGTAAGATTTCTCTTCATTATATAAAAATTACAAATATTTAAAATTGAAGTAAATTTTTGAGTTAATAACTTTAAATTTTACATTAAGTAATATATCTATTATTTGTAGAGTTCTGTTAAACAATTTTTATCTCTATACTATATTATAATTACTGGAAGCGGAAAACAATGTTTCTATTAATAATAAAAAATGTTCAAATAATATGAAAATATGCCACTATTTAAAGGGTTTTAACAATTAAAAAAAAATCTTCTTCTTCTCCTTCTCCTTCGCCTTCTCTCCCAACTATTTGGGATCGGCCACCCTGATCCTACACTTCCACTTAAATTTATCTCCCGCATCTTCTTCACTTACTCCCACCTTCCTCATATCACTCACCATTACATCTCCCCATATCTTTTTCGGTCTTCCCCTCCCTCTCTTACAAACAACATGCATTTCCCTTACTAATCTTACTGCCTCAGTCTCTTCCCTCCTTAATACATGCCCGGGCCATCTTAATCTATTCCCTCACATTTTGTCTACTATTGAAACTACCCCTATACTACCTCTGATATACTCATTCCTTATTTTATCCTCTCTAGTAACTCCACTCATCCACCTTAACATTCTCATCTCAGCTACACTCATTCTCTGTTCTATCTTTCTACCTACTG
>JAIPRL010013709.1:0-10234 GCA_025469235.1 Pemphigus obesinymphae
ATTTTATTTTATTGATTGTATACTGATATATTTATTTTATAGCTTTAAAGGTATTTTATTATTTTAAACTTACAGTTCCTATAAATTTATATTGTTGGTTTTTTATCCTAACTTGCTTTGTAGGTACTTATTTTTATTTTATATTGATATATTTTTTTGTTAATGTTTTCTTTAAATTAATTTCACAGATTTTACAGATACATTGTTTTGTTATTACCTATTATAATTTTGAATTGTTTTGAGTTTCTAGCTAAGTACTTAATTTTATTACATTGATTTTATACTGATATAATTCATTTAAAACTTTATTAATTAAATAAACAGTTTTCATACATTTATTTTGTTGTTATTATTATTATTTTTAATAAATGTCTTTTGTTTTTTTTTTACCTTCACTGGGTTTTCACTGCATAGGTATAATAATATGTTATGACATATTATTATTTAAATATATTATAAATTTTGTTTAATGAATATTATTTAGTATTAAGGTTATACGACAACCATTTACCTACATATATTTCTCTCTATATATAATAAACAATAAAAAGTTTAATAATTCAGTTATTAACATTCTATAGAACTAGACATTTGTAAAACATAGAATCAAACAACAACCTAATTAGTCATAACAATTTTAGAGGGTGCCAATAGCTGATGATGAGAGTGTCAATAACTACATCAAGGGTGCCAATAACTACATTTTTTGACATTTTTGTATACAACTGTTGATATGAAAAACAATATTTATTTTACACTTATTCTGATAAGAAATTTAGAAAGATAACAACATTTTAACATAGTTAGAGACATTTTAAAAGTTTCAAATATCGTTCAATATATATTATAGTGATATTAAACGCAAAATTTTCTTAAGGTGCCAATAACTACATGTTTTACCTTCGAATATTAACTGGACTAAATTTTAGTGATTTTCAATTTTATATATATATATAATTACTCATTAAAGATGTATTTGGTTTTATTTGTTTTAAATTACCTTTATCCATCCCCCTTGTATTGTATGTATTATGGAATAATAATAAATTATTATTGTTTTAACATGTTTTACTATTGGATTAAAATCACAATCTACGTCAATAAGTGTAATTGTACCTACTTAAACCATTTATCAAATTTTTGAAAAATTTTGGAAGAGGTTCGGACTTTACGGACCCCATCCGGCCACCTCTCATAGATACAGCTGCAATGAGTACCCATAATAATAATAATTCTATTTTACATAAAAATGTCACGATATCTATCGTTTCATCTATGGAAATCATCGTTTTATTCGTTATATCATTTTAATAATAGATTGCGCCACATTGACTTGATTTCATATATTTTGGTAATCGATAACGGTACATTTCTGTAAATACAATCTATTAGGCATGTACTGACCAAGATTTATAGAATAATAAGGTTGTCTCATTTGGAAATTATGGAAAAATAGGTGTGGGGGAAAATCGGACGTCATCCGTCGTACACATTGCATGGCGGCAAATATTAAATACATGGTAGCAGCTATTTTTTTTTTTTTTTTTTTTTTTTTTTCTGTAAGCATATTTTCTACTAGAAAACATAGTCAGATCTTTTCGAAGTTACATTTTTCCGAGAGAAAAATTTATCTAGTTGGTATCTTTAAAACATTATTTTTTGATTTTCTCAAAATTGTACTTATACAGAGGCAAAAACTGAAACAAAAATATAAAAGTACGGGAATAACATATATATCAAACAAAAAATAATTATTCGCATGAAATATTTTAATAGAAATGGAAAATTAGAAAAAATTAAAAGATCTAAAATCCGATTTCAAAATTTAAATAAATTAAGAAAAGTTATGCCATAGAATTAATTACCTGTATGTTTTAATTGTAAATGTAAAATAAAATATACCAATATATATTTATTATTAATTATTTTTTATTAATTTACTTTATGTGTTGCTTTTTTTTTTAATTACGTAAAATTTGTAACAATAAAAGAATGTACAATAATCGATTTATTTTATTATTATATATATTTTTTTTTTTTACTAAGTCACTAACTTGGTTATATTTTATATTTTGTGACATAGGCATATATTTTAATTATTAGTTTATGTGAGTATGTATATATATTCGTATATAATACTTTGTACGGAAATAAACAAAATTAATTTAATGTTATGAATTTATGTGTATTATCGAAAAAAAACATATTTTTTAATATACTTGTCCGCTTATAATCTAAAAATACGTCATGTAACAAAAAGGTCAAATTTGGCAGAAAATTTTCGAAAATATTTTCATGCTAAAATAATACTAAAATAAATACTTGCTAAAAAATTCAAGTTTCTTGATCAAAATTTGAAAGAGCTGGAAATATTGAAATTGATTTTAATAAAATGTTATTATTCTTGTACTTTTCTATATTTTTTGGTTTTTGACTCCGTGTATCTACAGTTTTGAGAAAATCTAAAAATAGTATACTTATATCACAGAGTTTTATATTATATAATATGCATAATGCATAGATAATAATCTATTATTTTATTATTATATTGATAAGATGATGAAAAATAAATACCAGGCCTCGACAATTAGTTTTCTATTGTCATTTAGATCCATCGACATCTAAGTCCCGATGAGTTTCACCTAGTTCCCTTCGTCATTTTAATCCCTCGACAACTAGAACTCCTTGAGGGTTTTTATCTTGGGGATTTAATTGACTGGGATTTAGGTGATACGTCACCTGATTGGATAACTCTTTCTCATATTATTTTCATATTGTTATATATATGTATTGGGTAAATATTTACTCTTGAATTTATTTATTTTTTTTTTTGAGGCAAGTTGTAATGCGAGTCGTTAGTCATTTAATATTATGTAACAGGGATCACATTGGATTCATGTGTATTAAATGTATTATTGTTTATTCATAACATTTTTTTATTATCTGTTTTTGTGCCTACTCTATCATGTTTATTCATATTTATGATTTAAAATTTTTAATTTTAATAAAAATTTTTATGTTTTATTGGTATATAGGTATATTTATTTCGTACATAATATAATATTACTATTTTAATATAATGTAAATTACAAAAATTATATACCGCCTATATTCGTTAAAAAGTACCTGATCTTTTTTATATACCTAATATCATTTGTTTATTCGTCTGTGGTTGATTTGTAAATTAATTGAATTGAAGTGATAATAATTGTTAATTTTAAAAATAAATATATATTATAAGAAATTGATTTAGTTTTAGTTGGTCATATATTAACTAAAATATATTCGATAAAATACCATTGTATGTTATGTTAAATCATGTGTTTACCACGACATATCCACGTATTGTTATCCAGTGTATAATTCATATATATTATTTAGGTATATAATATATATCAATATTGGTATTTGAAGGGTATTGAAGGGTAGTATTTGTATATTTTTTATTAAAATTTTTGTGGTAAAAATTGTGGGGAATCCAACGGTGAGATTATTTTATTCGTATAATATATATTTAGTCTAAAATGTCAATTTAAAATATCAGTTTTTTTTTTTTTTTTTTTTTTTTTTTGTCAAAACGTGGTAACGACAGGTTCGTTTTATCTCAATACGTGCTACTTTCAATTTTTATTAAAGTTTTTTTAATCAAGTTAAATTCATATATTTTATAACACGTTTATATATTATATTATATAATGTACATTTTGATTTATAATTTTGTATAGGTACCTAATGAAGGTAAACCTATTATACATTATACGCCTATATATATTATATAATAGTCACAGCGAGTCAGTAATAGTGTACCATGTAGTTTATTTATAAATGAGTATAAGTACTATTCATATATTTATAAATACTAAATATAATATGTCGTTTGAAAATTAAAATAATATTACGTTGGACATTGAGTATTCATAATAAATACATAATAGTATCTATTTAATATAGTTTTGATAAACAAAAAATGGCAACAATGTTATTAACTCAATAAATAAATGAAAAAAAAAAATAAAACACAAAAAATAGTAGTTATATAAATACTGTAGGTACTTACTTTATACAGATTGGTAAATAATACTAAAAGTATTATTTGAAAACTAAATATTTTTTGATTTATTTCTCACAAATTCGATTTTAGGTAGTTACCTAAGTATCTATATGTAGCTAGGTTAATTATTATAATATGTTGTCATTTTATATAAAAAGGAAATTTTTATGTACAGAGTTTGAAATATGCCAATAAAAGATAAAAAATATTATCCGACTGTTAGATTAACTGAGAAAAGTTTAACTAAAATCTGATTTAAACTTATCTTTTAAGAATATTTAAGTCATTAGTTCGTTAAGTTTTATGTAACTATTTAAAAATTATTTTTGTAAACTTAACATTATCTAGTTAATTATTTTCATTAACTCTGCCTATTCTTGATATTATATTAAATATAATGTGTACATAGATATATAAATTTGTATTAATATTGGAAATTGTATTGTTTATATATATATAGGATTAAGTCACAGATTAGTTAAAAAATGTCAATAAATCAAATATTTCTGAATGATGTGAAATTTTTTCAATATTTTTATTGACGCTATTGATTTTTATAATGATACTTTTAATACTAATGAACATGAAAACTATGATGGAGATTTAAATGATGATGACTCTTTTTATTATTTACACGATTTAATATGATGTACATACTTATTTGTTTAATATGAGTGTAAGACATGTGCATTTTTTTCAGTAATGAAATATCAATATAATATAATATATGTGTAAGAAAAAAAGTAACAAAAAATATAATTATTAAATGAAAAATGTTCAATTTGATTAAATATTCATTTTCAATAAATAACTTTTAATTGTTTGCATAATAATATGACATATAATAATGACAGTGATACAGGTAGCACTTAATTTTCTTGAATTTTTAATTCAAAATAAAAACTTGGCTACGTAATATAATTTGAGTTGCATATTTTCAAAAATTATTTACAAAAAACAAATATTTTGAATGAAACTTCCTCAGTGAATAATTTAAAAGCTTGTCGAGTAACAAGACAAATTCAGTTGTTTAGGAAAATTATTTTTATAGTTTTAAATAGAGCAATACATACAATAAAATTAGGTACAACTACAAGGCAAATCCGTTAATTATATAAAATAGGTACCTATTTAATTAGGTGGGTAAAATTTTTGATACCCAATAAATATATTTCATTTTTAGTATTTCAAAAGGAAAGTATTTTAAATATCATTTTAAGTGTTACTGTTTTAAAAGTATTTGAAACATTTTTTTTTTCAATACAATTTATATTTATTATAAAAAATTATCAGATTTTTCACAATCACTGGCCAGTGACCACTGCAGTAGATAAATTTATTAGGATTAAAAATGTTTTTAATTCATTTTATTTGTTATAACAAACACACACACGTACATATAATATAAAATATAGTTTACTCAAACCCGTACACAAGAAAATGTTATCAGTACAGGCGCTGTGTTCAATTTCACGAGCGGTGTTCGTAGTCAGACTGCCTTCTGAGGGCCTACCAGAGTTAGTAATTATTAGTATAATACTATCTACTGACACCAACTGGCTACAACATTCAATCATTTATTTTTGTGGACGCCTTCTTGAAGTTTAACGTGATTTCTGACTTGTGAGTGTGAATATTGCATATGTATTATATATATTATTTTGTACAATGAGTATTTTTATTAGTATATACACAAGAGCAGCGTAGGTGTTAAGTACTAAATTTTCACCAGATTAAATTAACCGAGAAATATAAAAGGGATTCTTTATAAAATGTTTTGATTCGTTTAATTAATTTAATATTTTTATGCAGGTACAACTTTGGAAAACAATTTTTTATATGATGTGAGATTCTTATTATGAAATTTGAACGGAGGAATATTTTCGAGGGCCCAAACCGAAATTAACCAGTTTCAGAACCAGAACCCTAAAGTAAAAGTAGAACCGCGGAACCAGTATCAGAACCTTTTTATGCGGAACCCAAACTGAACCAGAACCAAAATTATAAAATTCATTTATTTACGGATATTTATAAAGAGGAAACTCGTATTTGAAAATATGTTGTATAGATGCCGGATTATTTTATATTATTACCATTCAGCCCCTGAAATATTCTGATTTTCGTACTGCACATCCATTTTAATCCAGTTTTTTCTTTGAATGACCTTTTTTTATTTTTCTCGTCAACATTGTAATATGTAGAAATATAGTATAATATATATATATATATATAATAACTTGCCAAATTTTATTAACACACTTGTTCATTTTATACTACACATTAAACTTTTCATACTACACAGAGTGTGTCGTACTACACACAATTTTAGGGGCTGTTACCATTATTTTTCATGCTATAATAGATAATGCTATAATGGTTCCAAAAATGTCGTAATAATACAGGAATGTAATATTTTATATATTGTGTACGTAAAACAAAATAACCACAGTAGAAATTTAATTTGTTTAAATTTGTTTTTATATTATGACTAATATCACAATATTAAAATAAAACTAAATTTCGGATTATAAAACTACCTACTGGTTGTTTGTCTGGTCTGAAAACACTTTTAATATTTTTTTTTATTTTTGTCATTTCATAGTGATTTAATTACTTGTGTTTATTGTTTTAGAATTTAATTTGTATGATGTATTTAATAGTAAAATATATATTTTGTAAAAATGTCAATTTTCTACTATCATTATTTTTAGAATTCCGAAGAATTAGCCATTTTTTTTTTTTTTTTTTTTTTTTGTTATTTTCTGGTCACTTTTCCTTAGGCTTTTATCGAAAAATTTCCTCTACTTTCGTACTCAAATATCAAGCAAGGAAATTGGTACACGTGTATGAATTATGTAAGTATTTTGGTCAAAAAAACATACTACGAAAATATTTTACAAACACCTTGAAAAAGTGAAATAAAATCAAGAGATCCCTTGCTCCATTTAGAATATTAAATTTATCCAACTTAAATACTATGTAATAAATTATATTTAAAAAAATATATTTATTAAAAAATCAAATTAATATAAGACCTTTTTTAAGTCATTTGCTGGTCGAACTCTTGGTACCAGTCCGACCCTTCTACACTGGACACTAGTAGAAATGGTAATAGGTAGTAGGTAGGTACCACCGATGTCTATTATAGTGTGTTTTAGAAAACAGTGTGAAGTACGAAATGTGTGCAGTCCGATTTTTCAAAGTGTATCATAAAAATTTAATAAATTTTCTGAAAAATGCTTATTATTAAATTTGGTTTGAAATTAGTTTAGTAATTTAACGTAAGTTTGGTTTAGAATTTAAATGATCAAAAAATCTCTTTTTTATTTCACATATATAAAACACTTTTAATACATTATATTATACTGCACGTTGCATTGTCATACCATCTTCAAGTATACACATATATTACCACTAAATAAAATGAAATATTGTAAAAATATATAAAAACGTCCATTGAAAAATTCATTTTAAAAATACGTACGGGCGCAGATGATTGATACTTGTCAATTGTTTTTTTTTTTTTTTTGTAAGAGTTTTTTTTTAGTAATGTGTTTTCATAAAAATCTGATAGGGTTTCAAGAAATATTTGTATGTATTAAATATTTTGTAATTATACTTTATTGTAAGAATTATATTTGAAATTAAATTTCATGACAATGATTTGAGTTAAATATTTTATTTTTTACATAACATATATTTTGATCGAAGTATATTATATCTTTCTTAATTATTTTATACATGAGATAAATTGTAAAGTATATAATAATGAATTTGATTAGAATATGCATATATAATTAAATACATTTTATGATTGTATTTATAATTAGAGAGCGTGTTAATGGGGGTATATGTATAATGGGTTGAAATAATATTTTGTAACAAATATTCAGGTATTAAATAAATAAATAAATAAATGGGCTGCCTATCTAAATTTTGTTCCAGTGAAAGTAATTTTATGTATAATAATAATAATAATATTAGAATTACAAATCCGACTTTGATATGTTAATATTATATAAAATTTTTTCAATAATTTTCTGTATTTGGGTGATGTTAGATTTTAAAATATTATTTTTATTAACATTGCAATATGTAATATTGATGTATATACGTGTACCTAATAAGTAATATATTTCTTGGATTTGATACGATATTTATTTGCATGCGTTAACGTTTTTGTCTAGTAGGTAATACTTTACCTTTTTTGGAGGATAAAACGCGATAATAACATTTTTACTCAAAACCAGTGTTGAGCACAGATAAATAAAATTTTATCTAGATGAAAATCATATAAAAATATTTTCATATATTCCTTTTGTATGTAAAAATTAAAGAAATGAAAATATTTGAATATTTTTCAACGATTATTGTTGAATTTTACTGTACGTAGTTCATTACATGTGGGCATGTTTGGTGTATATGCAAGCCGCAGAGTCATGACAAAATTCATTAACAATTTTCTCGTAGTACTTTACTTTTTTTACATACATGCACACAGATTTTTTGGTAAATAATATTATGCTGTCGGCATATTGTTTGTTACATCATAATATCGTATGTGTATCTTTTATTTGTAGTGATTTTTCTACCACGCGTGCATAATAATAATTAAAACAGACGCGTTTTTTGTACGCGCACATAATTTGAAAACATAGCTCTAAGAATTACACACTTATGTAATGATATACGCGCACGTATCATATGTTTTTTGCGCATTTTCGAATAGTTAAATATAGCGTCTCTGTTGTACGATCAATATATTTATAATGTCAAATATTTCGTATGGATGTAAGTATACATATGTAATTATCAAATGATCGATGTGTTGAAGTATACAAAAATTATACATTGATATAAAAAATAGAGAACGTCACATCAACTATTGCATTAACGGTAGATATCTAATACAATTATGTGTATGAATGACTACACTATTAATATATTAGGATAATATAATGTGTATAAAATAATGATGTTAAAATAAATATGATGATAATTGAACATCGATATCACTCAAAAAACATGCATAAAATGCCACTCCTATGTGAGCAACATAAAATAAATTTAAATATATATATATATATATTTAATGTCAACTTTGAATTTAATGGGAGCTGATGACTTAAATACCTATATGGAAATATCAAATTGGTAGTGTAATGTGTTTAAGAGGACGTTACACCAACAATTTTTCAATGAAAAACTTGCAATTTACATTTTTAATTTTTAGCAAACGACACATACCTATGTTAGAAACACACAGAAAAAAAAAAATAAAAATTATAGTTAACGATATTATCTCAATATATCTGTTTTGAAAAAAATGAAAAATGTATGAACATGTTTTTTTTTTTTTTTAACAAATATCTTGATTAAACAAAAATTAAAAACGATTTGACGCAATAATATTTTTGAATTGTTGGATTTTCAATTTTTTTTTTTTAATTTCATAAAAATTGCCTATATAAAGCCTCTTACCAATCGGGTATGTGACGTCTTATTCTTATTAGGAATAATGATTATCATACTGCGCAGAGTACACGATGTTCACTACCTATAAATAACGAAACAAATGTAATTGTATCAGCTAGAAGTTAAATTAGTTTAACTAATATGTTGAATACTCATAAAAATATTATATAAAAAAATTAAAATTATATTCTAAGGTGAATATTGTATACATTTTATATACCTACCTAAAGTTAAATATTATAGAACCATTAAAATTATTATATCTTGTAATTCAATGTTCATATATTAGTGGAATTTTCAAAACTTAACACAAGAATTTATAGGAATTACATACTAAATATTCATAAAAAAAAAAAAGTTGATTATAACTCATCGGTGGTGGGCAGTAGAAACATTTCTCCAGCCCCCCATTAGAAAATCGTTTTTGTGATGGGAATTTCATTGTAGGAATTTCAAAATCTATCCCAGGAATTTATAGGAACAACATACTCAATATTTGTAAAAACAATTGCAAAAAAATGTAAATTATTATGTTGGGGAAATGCACGTTTAAAACTTCACAGGAAATATATAAAAATATATCTTCTCCTTCGCCTTCTCTCCCAACTATTTGGGGTCGGCAACCCTGGTCCTACACTTCCACTTAACTCTATCTCCCGCATCTTCTTCACTTACTCCCACCTTCCTCATATCATTCGCCATTACATC
>JAIPRL010013710.1:0-10233 GCA_025469235.1 Pemphigus obesinymphae
TTCTTATTTATGCATTTATAGAAAAATAAAAAAATTCCCAATATGATCTACTTAATATACCTACTAAGAAAACTAATTTTTCGAACAAAATATGGGTAAACGTGTAGCAATTGGATCATGTTTTCTACTAAAAATAATGTTAGGAAAAAAAGATAAATCATTGTATTTGAATTAAGATTTTAGGTGAAGATTATTCATATATTATTTATACATTTTTTAAAATTTATGATTTTTTATATATAGTTTTCTTTACTTTTAAGTTAGCTACTATAGAAATAAAAAATTACCAGTTATAATTTTTAAGTATAAGCTGAAACATATTATTCGTCAGTTAGCAGTTTACATAAATACTCCTACTCGACTCATTGAATCCGCAAAGCTGTTTCTTGTTTACAATAAATATAATAAAATAAATATTATTTTAAACATACACAGTCTCTTTTTTTTAATTTCGTTTAAATTGTAACTTCAATAATCGATATTTCGGCTGCTACAAAAAATCGGCTGAATGTAAATTTCGCAACTAAAGGAAAATATTTATACGTTTTAAAATTAATATCAACTGTTAAAATTTTATTTGTTCGTCAGAAAATTATCTTGAAAAAATACCAATGATACCTATAATTATGAAAATCAAAATATGGTCAAACGACATAGCTACATATTATTATTACTTAATTTCTATAGAATAATATATGTAATTATCTAAAATTAATAAAATTTTGGGATTATGTGGTACTTTTAATATATTTTTAAATTAAATTTTTTATCAGGGAAATTCAAGGCGATTATACAATGTTTATTGTTAACAAATCTGGAATACCCGTTTATAGATTTGAGCCTGGTACGGACATAATGGTAATATATTTTTTAAAGTCTTATATTTTAATAATGCAATATTGATTTGTTGTATTTAAACTAATAATTCAAATTGTATGTTAAAAAACAAGTTGGGTGGACTGCAGTAGTATATTTAGAAATATTTTAGGAATGAAGTTAGTGAAAAAATTAATCATAAGGAGACCCGTTAGGACCCAAGACCTCTTTTTTATAATATCTTTGTTTTAAGATTTTTTTTTGAACATTTTTTTATTGGCTTAAATGCTTTTTATCTATTCAAAAATCATACCCAAAAGTCTATAATATGTGAGGAAAATAATTTTAAATACCCTAAACAGTCAATTTTTTTAAAAAAGATGCTGATTTTCGGGTATTTTGAGAGAGATATTCGTTTTTTTTAATTTTGAGATTAAATTTTAAACATTTTAAATTTGTTTGTTCATTTGGAAGATAATCCCATATCCCAGTTATTTCAGATTAAATGTAAACAAAAAATTACAAAATATATAATTAAAAAATCGTAAACTTGAAATTTAAATGCGATTGCTCTTAAATATATTATTTTCAAGGCGTGCGACCAACTAGTTCTTTAAATTATTAAACGAACAACTCCAAATTTTAACTTTTTTATTCAAATTTTACAATTAAATTTTCTAGTGAAGTAGGTACGTAAGTTTTTTTTTGATTGATTAAAATTTAACGTATTAATGATAAATATTTCATCGATTAAAAAAGTGTTTTCCATAAAATTGAGGCCATCATTATAAGAATTAGTATTTCTTAAAAATCCTATGTACTTCACTAGATTTTGCATCTGTCTTTAAGGTCGTTTTTGTTGTACATTGAAAATTGCGACCATAAATAAATCAGTGTATTTATCAATATTTTTTATTTGTTTTTATATACTTATTTATTTCAGATGACATTTTTAAAAATGCTAAAAGCCATTTATTATATATAATAAACATTTATTTATACGTATTTAATGTTATTATTTAATTATGTAATAATATTAATAATAATACATATTTCTTTTATTTTATGTCGTTATTTTTATGTATTATATATTATAAATTAAGTTTTTTAAATGAATAGTGAAACACGTTTCAATTTTATAAACACAAAAACTCTTTAGAATGGTAGGTATCAATATTGATCAAACTGTCTTCTAATACAATGATATTAATAAGTGAAGTATAATTTAACATTTATTAGCATAGAGAATAAAATATATACATTAATTAATAATTATTAAATATAAATATTATAAATATAGATTTCTTTGGATTTCTTGCACAATTCAACTATATAAATTGCTACAAACGCACAATATTTTGTACTTGTTCCATAATAGTTATGTCGACTAGGTCGTTACCTCTATTATAACAATGTTATAAGATAAATTAATAAAATAATATCAACAACTAAAGCATACAGATACAGAAAGACATGTGTTTTAAATTCTTGAATGTAATTCCATGTATATTAATATACATACATTTTATAAATTATTATGCCTATGAATTGCAAAATAATCATTTTTTTGTAGTTATTTATACAAATCATTTATATATGTATAGATATAGATATATAGACTCCCCTTCATAGAATTGGGATATTTGTTATTATTTATAGAAATATATATTATTATTATTTATTTCTCCCTTTGGCCTTATATCTTACATTTTTTTACAAATTTGCATTAAAACAAACAAATAGACAAAGCCCGTGGGGTGGGGGGAAGATCTATCATCGAAATTTCCCAGTAAATACGATACTGAGTAAGGGTTGAAGCATTTTGCTAGTCGGGTAGAATATTGCGGGTGGATATATTTGACTATAATATTTATATTTGCATTGGAAAACTTAAAAAAAAAACGATTCTGGTCAAAGTTTGGTATAATATAATATGTAAATATATTATCTATTACTGTAAATTATATAGAAAAGAAAATTTATCAGAAAATCTAGATTAAAAATACATTTTAATAATAGGTACGCAAAACTTCGTATTAAATTTTCAAGACAACTATAAATCTATCATTTCTATAAATAGCCAAAAATTTTAAATGAAACAAATTTAAAAAATTGTATCAACCTAATATGGTACAAAAATAAGAATACACAGCGTTTTTTAAAAATATTTTCTATAACTTATAACATTTAAACTAAAATACATTTTGCTCTTCAAGTTGATCGATATTTAACGTCTATAAAAATAATTATGACAACCAATATTGGATGTTATTTTTATTATGGTTACAGTAATATACGACTAATATTGCATTAAATGTCTTGCTAATCTGGGATTTCATAAGCCTAACCAGAGGGTAGCGACCATTTAGAACGGGGCAACCCTAGTAGGTAACCGGCCTAACCCCGATCCGGGGTGACATTGATCGGGCGGACTTGGGCTTTGCGTTGGCGGCAGCGGGATCCGCTATGTGGTTTACAGGCCAATACTGGCTAGGTGAAAATCCTACGGTGTTAGGGTCACACAGAAGTAACTCTTTGCGCAGCCGCACACCTGGAGTATTTATCCGATTTACCAAAAAAATCACCGGAGGTTGCCTGTGAACAAACATACAGCTGCAGTGGGATAGACTTCCTTCTGACCGGAGTCGTGAGTAGCGGACGTGCGTGTGATACCCCATTGGCGAATTCGGTACTGTCCGTATCCACAGAGACGGTTCGATGTTCATCTTCCATATTATGACGTGAGCATGATGCCTGTTGAACTCATAAATAGTGCATAGCGCCAATAAAAGGTATCCAGCAGGGCTGGAAACGCCAAATCCACAAAATCCCAGTTTTAATTGCATTAAATGTCTTAAAACCTAAGATTAAATCTTTCATGACATTAAACTTTTTTAGAAATAGTTGTCAGCAAATTGTTTACGTAAACTTTACGTAAATTAATAATATTAATTATTATTAATAGTATATTAAATATTTTGAGTAGAGCCCAACTTTTTTATATCTATCTTGTAAGTGTAAAATATTTTAACAGCATCAATGTTAATTTATCATGTTCTATAAACATCCTGTAAACTATAATTAAATTATTATAAAATTGTTTTAATAATTCAACTGTAAATAAATAATAATGATATTTGAACAATAATAAAATGTCCAAAATAAGGTCTTATAATAATGTATAGTCTTGTTTTTTTTCCAGGTGGTAATAAGAGAACTGAATAAACTATTGAATACTAAAATTTTCTTGGAAAATAATGATGGTGGAAATTCTATTGTAAGACTTTTTGGTCATAAAATAAAATAAATAAATATTAATAAGAATATAAATTGTTTTAAAATTCGATAATATATATTCAAAATAAATATATACCTTAGAAGTCAATATAAATTTTAAAAAAAATGTTATAGTAGTTATTAATCCATAATATATAATACATAATTAATTAAATCATATTTCAGTTTTGCTGTTTAGAATATTCCAGTGTTGAAAAGTATTTGAATACAAGTATTTAGATCCTTCTAGTGTATTTAAAATACTTTTTAAATACAATAAAGAGGGAGTGTTTAAAAATTATTTTAAACCTTTTAAAAATTGTATTTAAATACTTTTTTCATACCGAAAATTTTATTTTTTATTTTTGTATTGTCATTATCTGATAATTGTATGGTAATTGCTGATTGGTGATGCTATTGATGGTGCATTTTTGAAAGAAAAGAAAAAATTTAGGAAACTATTAATGGTTGCAATCTTTGAAAAAATCATGCAAATTTTACGCAATAAATCATTAATCATTTAATTAAAAACCGTATATCTATATGTTTTTTTATTTTTTTTATTTTAAATTAATTAAAATTACCTACCTGCAGTTCGTATATAATAATATATAGTACAATATAATTACTCATTATTTTATTTATTTATTTATTTTTATATTTATTTATATTTATAAAAATTTATTTTTATATTTATATAAGATACACATAAATCATTAATCATTACTGAATTTTTTTGACACTCCTGACCTCTTTTATTGTATGCTTTTTAGAGTCCCTTTTTCATGATACTCATAACCAAACTCTTTTTCCATTTCTTATCCATATTACTTTCCATTTCCCCTTCCACTACATATAGACTAATTCGTGTCGCTTGCCAGTTTTCTTAGAACATTTGTTTTCTTTCGTTTGTTTTATATCGTATAATGTGATTGTTTTAAATTCGTTGTTCAACGTACCTGATATATAATAATTCTATTACATATAATTAATAATCTTAGTAATTGTCACTAAGAGTTAATTATTAACTAGAAATAGTTGTGTACTTTTGGAAACGATAACGAAAATCTGTTTCTTAATATGAACTATATTAATTTCAGATTATTACTGCTTTTAATGGTTGGAAATATGCCTCAAATATATACCAATTAGAAATCAAGACTGCTGAAAATACATATCAATCTATGGAATTGTATAGGTAAGTAAGTAAAGTATAGACAAAACTCAATTTATCGGATAAACATTTAGTAAATTTTACATACCTACATATATATAGGTGCAATTAAAAATAAGACCGTCCAGTAAAATATGGAAGTATTTCATTCATAAGATAAAATATTAGTAATGAATAAATTTTATTTTAAAGCAATGATCAATAATTTCCATCTATGTAGTTCAATATATTATTGTAACGTTTGAGATCTGATTGGGCACACTCAGTCGAATTAATGATATTTTTTATAGTGTGTGTTTAATATTAAATATTATATTTGTGCACATTAACCTATTGCACGTTGATGTGTTCCGCTGTCGATACACGCGCCCGTGGACGTCAAGATCCCCACTTTCAATATTATGATAATAGACCATTTTAGTGTCTGCCAATTTCCTCCTTGTAAACCTTTGATTTCTATATTCCATGTGAACCTAATTTTTATTGCTGTGTGCCTCTTATCGCCATACCAAAATCGACTGAGAAACATTGCACGTTGTCTACATCGTTCGTATTTTTTTATTTTAATTTAAATTTTCTATTTATTTAAAAAGCCCAAATCAACATGGAGTAGACAACACCGAGAGGTACAGTGAGGGTTGGGACCGTCTAACGGACTGGAGCCTCCCAGCGGAGCAATGTTCTTATCACATGGTAATTAGATGGTTATGTATACGTATATACATATATACGTATATACCTTGGCCGGTACTTTTATTTCTATTTTATAATCTTAACGTTACTTATATCATGTCCTTTTTCCCTACATGTATGTATATTTAAAAATAAAATGAAAACCAAAAATAAATCTATATTAATTAATGTGTAAGAGAAAACGACTGGATCAATGACGGTTACACATGATGACAGTCATTTTTTTTTCATATTATTTTGATTATATAATATTGTATGATACATACATTATGTTTGTCATGGGGTGATGTAAACCCGTATATATTGTATATAATTTTTGTGTTAATGTTTTTTTTTTATTTTGGAGTTTTACGCCCGGTGACTTTCTCCACGCTAACCTAAAGATTTAATAAATATATTCCCCTAAATTTATCATATATATATATTTGTATTCTATTTTTCTCATCATTTAATCCTCCTTCTAATCTATATTAGTATATCCTAATTTCATATTTGTCCCACACTGGGTCCTTATATCCTATAGACTCCGTTTTATGTGGGCCTCGGTCATAGGTTGGGGATCCTCTCCGTACCTAAACGGGCTCGACATACGACAATTGATTTAATATGAAAAATTGGAACTTCGCAATATTATTACAGGCATAAACAAATATGGAATGTTATGACGTCACTTTGTATATTATAATAGTAAATAGTAATAGGTACACTAGCTTGAGTGCAATACATAGTGATTGAAACTCCTTTTCAGTGAGACTTCTTTTAAGTACAATTCCTTTCAGTGGAAAACTTTGGAATTATAATTGTTTGTGAGTGTTACATATTATTATTGAAACTCCTTTTAAGTACGACACCTTTTAAGTGCACCTCATGTAGGTAGTTAGATTTATTTTTTATATTTAAGTTATAGTAATAATTAATTTTTTAACCAGTTGGTTTTTGGGAAGTATCAAATAAATACTCCTTTTAAATTTACTAGGTTGCATTACCTAATAATTATTGAAACTGCTTGAAGTGCGTCATATTTCATGTACCTACTATATTTATAAACTATACTATGGGATTTATAATAATCACTTGATGTTAAAATTAGGAAAAGATATTTTGATTTATAGAAGATAGTATTTCAAGTGTTTCGGATAAATAGTGGATAAAGTGAATATTCTGAGAGTAAATCTGCCGAAATGTTACTATTCTCTAATTTATATACAATATCGGACATTGCTTCGTTTGATCTTTGTTCTTGTAACGCCTCAAACCAGTCCATATAGAAAAAAATATATAGTTCTCACCAGAACCCAGTAAAAAACACTAAACACAAAATACGGCTATATTATAAACAAATGTTAAATAATTTGAAAACTACAATTTTCGTCATCTTATGGCAAAATATTACGAGCAGCTTCATAAACCTACAATAGACACGAAAACCGAATCATAGAGTACAGGTTTTACGACCGCAGTCTATCCAAAGTTACAAGAACCATAATACCAGTTTAACGGTCGAAAGGAAGAAAAGACACAAATTGTCAACACGCGAAAGAACTAAAAATATCAACGGTTGAACTATAAAAATCCACGGGTTTATAAGCATGAACACATGTTTGCAAACGTACAGTATAGCAGAAACATTACAGACCACACTACTCGAAAACAACAGATATAACGTACGCTTTAATAGCTAAAGACTCTGCTAATAAAATACTAATAAAAATATGCTCAAACGCGGCAGGCATTACTCTCTATAACCATACGAACCAATTAGATTACTCCGTTGCAACTCCTGATACTCCGACGCACCTGTTTCCGAGACAGATCTGACGTCCTACCCATAGCCCTGGTGAAACTTCTCTTACAGTTTATACAAATAATAAATCAATCACAACTTTCATCAGATCACAATCGAATTCCCTTGCACATTAACGATTTTCCAATAATATACTCTCCAGTACAAAATAATTTCCTGATCAATTAGAAAAAATTTGCATCCTCTATTAAAAAGTACATCCCTTCGGTAAACCCTCAAACTCACAACATCGAAACAATAAATAAGACTCTCTAACATTTCACAGAATACGTTCAAGCGTTTGTTCCCAATAACACATCCCCAGTTATCAGACGATCCCACCAAAAAATCTTACCCGAAGAATTGGTTTCAGAAATACAATCAAAAACCATCTAAAACGCGACTGGCAACACACCCGCGACCCCAATATCATAAGAAAACTTAATCATAAAATTTAATTTATACGAAACATTCTTATACCTCTTCGCCAAGATGAATGGGACTCATTCGTTGACGCGCTTGACCCTAATTACCCATATAAATTAAACAAAGCACTCTTAAACACAAAACCACTAGCCCACCCGCTCATTGGCCTAAACGGTATACTATACTCCGCACATGAAATGGCCGAACTCCTCGTCGATACGTTTAAGAAATTATTCACACCGAACATCAGTACCGATATCCCCGAGTTCTCCACTAGTCTCCTGGAAATACAAAAACCGACGACAACATTTACCATCTCGCAAAACTCCGGGCGAAGATCAAATCCTGAACATAATCTTCAAACATCTCCCACCGAAAATCTTTGTCTATCTCACAAATATATTTAACGGATGCCTATACCAAAGTTACTTTCCTCAGATATAGAAAAACGCAATTATTATTACAGTCCCCAAGCCCAAAAACGACCACTGTCAACCTAACAACTATAGACCAACTATAGATGTCCCTTCTATCATCTCCTTCTAAAATACTTGATAAAATTTTTTTTATTAAATTATTAAATCGTTCTAACAAAATAGGTCGTTCAAAATTCACCAAGAATTCCAAAATCAAATTAACTGTACATCCAAATGATTCGATAAATGGCGCCTCCTCATAAATATACAAAAACTATTGCGGTAATCTTTAATACAAGAGAAATCTTGAAACTTCAAAAATCATAATAAATAACCACGACATTGAATGGTCATACAGGGTAAAATACTTGTATATCATATACGACAAAAACTTGAACTTTAGGGCCCATTTTCGTAAAGCCGTTATATGCCACACACGTAATATCAAAAACAATAGATCCTCCCTAGAGGCCGTGCAAAATATCGCGCTCCACACAATACTCTCGGTCCCACCGTATGTGAAAACAACGGCGCTTCTGAATACCACTCGGCTACTGTCGGTAACAAATTTTATTTGCAATAACACCAAGTCCTTCTTCTATAGAAATAACTTATCAAATCACGAACATCTTAGAAACTTGGGCCAGAAAATTGTACGAGTAACTACGTTTCTTAATAAGAATGCACGGTCATCTCATTAGTCATCAAGAATTTCTTTTTACAAAAAAAATATTTGAATATCTTTCGTTATTGTATAAATTATATCTTTGTAATCGGGCTTCTCTCGTAACAATATTTATATTTAAATATATATGTTTGGGAATGTATTGGGTATGTTTAGTGTATCTTTTTAGGATTGGATAGCATTTTAAGATATATTTGTATCTTTAGTGCATGAGAACGATGAGTTAATTAAAGTACAAAATTTTCATTATTTAAAAACTTCCTTGTCAGATAAAGCATTAAAAATTGTAATAAATTTGGAAATCAATTATAAAATTGCGTGGAAAATTATATCTGAAACATACAACAATGAGCGATTATTAATACAATCACATAGCAAAAGTATATATGATTTACAATGTATACAAGAAGAATTCGCTGCGAAATTAACGTATTTTACAAATACATTAAATCAGCACATAGAAGCCCTGCAAGCATTAGGGAAAAATCCAGATTTATGGAGTGCGTTATTTTTGCATGTAATAGCATCTAAACTCGAAGAAAATACGTTACGTCAATGGAAAAGTTAAATGCAAAAAACGAATTGCCGATTATCTAGTTAATAATGGATTATTTACACGATCGATGTCAAATTTTGGAGACAATAGAAAGCTCCGTGAGTAAAAATGAAAAAAATAAGACGATTTCACGAAAACTTCATAGTTATACATCGGGAGGAATAATGATGAATATAAAGTGTTATATGTGTCAAGCACCACGCCCTATTTATAAGTGTCATGAATTTCTAAAATTTAGTGTTGGTTGAACAGCGAATTAAAAAGTTGGTGAATTAAACATTTGTAAAAATTGTTTCTGTGCAAATCATACGGTAGATCAGTACAAAGCCCGAAAATGTAATAAATTTAATAGACCGCATAATTCATTGTTGCATTGGGACAATAATAAACAAGACTATAACACACAAC
>JAIPRL010013711.1:0-10233 GCA_025469235.1 Pemphigus obesinymphae
GTTCCCTTTCACCAAAATCATACTCTATATATTCTGTTTTACTCCTACTAATCCTTAGTCCTTTACTTTCCAGAGCTTCCCTCCACTCTTCAAGTCTACCATTCACTTCCTCAGGACTTTCTCCTATTAGTACTATATCATCTGCAAACAACATGCACCATGGTACCTCCCCCTGTATATCCTTTGTTATCTCATCCATTACCAGGGAAAATAAGTAAGGACTCAAAGCTAAACCCTGATGTACCTCCACTCTGACCCTAAAATCCTCAGTTTCTCCACACAGACTTCTCACTCTTGTACTTGCCTCTTCATACATATCTTCAATTATGTTCACATACACCTTTGGTAATCTATTTTCATTAATGTCCACTTTAAGATCTCCCTAGGAAACTAATCATAAGCCTTCTCTAGATCAATAAATACCATACACAATTTCTTTTTGATTTCTCTGTACTTCTCTACAATCTGTCTCACACAAAATATTGGCTCCATTGTTGGCCTCCCAGGCATAAACCCAAACTGATTTCTAGTAACAGTTGTCTCACCTCTTACTCTTTTATCTATTATCTTTTCCCAAATCTTCATACTGTGGCTAATAAGTTTTATCCCTCTATAATTTCCACAATCCTGTACATTTCCTTTACCCTTAAATATTGGTACTACACAACTCTTCTTCCACTCTTCTGGAATTTTTCCTTCTACTAGTACCTTATTAAAGAACTTTACCAGCCATTGTATACCTAAACTTCCTAATACTTTCCATACTTCTACTGGTACTCCACCCGGTCCCACTGCTTTCTTATTTTTCATTTTTCTCACAGCACTCCACACTTCCTTTTCCCTTATGAAATCCACCATACCCAAATTCCACTCTACCCAATCAATTGCCTCTCTCGGAAATTCCTCATTTAATAATTCCTCGATATAGTCTTTCCATCTCTTTATCACTCCCTTTTCCTCTGTTAACACCCTCCTATCCTCATCTTTTATACACCAAACATTTCTAAAGTCCCTTGATTGTTTTTATCTATTCTTATCCAGCCTGTACACTTCTTTTTCCCCTTCTTTAGTTCCTAACTTCTCATACAACTCATCATATTTCTCTAATTCAGCTTTACTCACTGCATTTTTTGCTGCTTTAGATAAACTTTTATACTCTACCCAATCCTCTCTCTCTCTGTTTTTCTGCCATTTCTTAAACTGTATTTTTTTCTTTGATATTATCTCCTCCCACCACTATGTTTGCTTATCCTGTGACATATTACCTCTACTCACGCCCACCACTTCCTTAGCAACTTTCTTAACACCCTTTACTACCTTTTCCCACATTTCGTTTATATTCCCTTCCATGTTCCACATCCCTGTCCCAATTAGGTTTCTTATAAATACTTTTTCATTTTCACCCGTTAGTTTCCACCACCTAATCCTCAGTTCCTTAACTATATTTTTCTTTTTGTACACCCTATTTTTCCTACACCAAATATCCATAACCATTAACCTATGTTGTGCTGTCACACTTACCCCGGGATCACCTTACAGTCCTTACACTGTTTCAAACCCCCTTTTTTCCACATAAAATAATCAATTTGTGATTTGTTCCCTCCATTCTTATAAATTATATAATGCTCTTCTCTCTTCCTGAAATAAGTATTCACAATTGCTAATTCATGCGCTGATGCAATGTCAAGTATTTTTTCTCCAGCCTCATTTATTTCTCCATACCCATGAGGCTAATTACGTACTAAAATATATAAATATTTAAATATTTATAATTATTATAAATATAATATTTGGGCACAACTAAATCTCAAGAAAAAGAAATCTACTAAAAAAATTATAATACCTATACCTATTATATAATCTATATCGATTTAACGTATTTATTTGATCATCATATTATACCAAAATAATTCGTAATTGACAGCTGTTGTCTAAAAATGTAAATGGCTATAAAAAATCGTATCGTGACTAACGATTTTTTTTAATATCAATAGAATAATATACGTTTAACAGGTACATTTCCACATTTCCCCTATATATATTATAATATATATAAAAAAAATATATATATATTCTGATAACGGACATGGTTTGTGGCATTTGTACCCAAAGGTCCAACGTTTGTGATAGCCCCCCAACTAGTAATACCAGAAGGAGGAGGGGTCAATTAATTGTTATAGTAGCGCCCTATTTAGGAAATCGGAATTCCGATAACGATCCTATGACTGTGCTAGCTCATAAAGTCCGTATACAATTATTGTTTCTAAAATTTTTAAAAAAATTTAAAAAATCTATTTAAGGAGCCTCTATATCAACATGTTTTTGATCAAAAACTACTAACTAACCGGCACGATGCATACTCTGATAACAATTTTATTAGTTACTCCAGGGAATGATCGAGCTACATTTTGTCATTTTCTTCTTATTTTTATACTATTATAAAAACCATTTAGTTTCCAAAATTTTCTGAATTTTTAATATAAATATATAATTAAATAAAAACAATTTTTAAAAAGTACTTCGACAATTTTCTCGTAAATATTATAGTAAATTCGAATATTTTTTCAAAATTAAAATTAATGTACACATTGCGACGTTCCGATAAAATTATAATGGTCTATTTGAGTGAAAAATATATATTTTTTCGTGATTATAAAATATTAAAATAGATAGCTGACATGTGCACGTTGATGCGTGTAATAGCTCCCCGTATACTTTTGATACAGGTTACTAATAATCACGTACGCCTCACCCAAACACAAAATTATACTAAGAAAGTATAATAAATTGCCTAAATAATACTCCTTAGAATCGTGTGATGTGGAGGCCCATATAATATAATTTCTTATTATAAGAAGAACAATGTTAACCAAACTCAAACATTTGACAATATTTGACATAACATCCGGGACGTATTTTTGGTTCTTACAAATTTAAGAGAGTCGAAATATTATATTCCACACTAGAATAGTACAAATAGGTCAATTGACGTATGTATTCGTGTTAAAAAGACAAGACCCATTCAACACACAACTTCAAAGTTTAAAATATACTTTACTTTACTCTTTGTTTTTGATCAGAATATTTCGCGATAATAATATTTTAACGCAAAGTACCTATACACAAAAATGTGATTCAAGGTGCGGTCGGCTGTAGCGGCTTGCCAAATCGTGCTTTTAACGTTTTATGTAAATTTTTGATTGTTTTTCCCTTCGATAATAATCAAAAAAATTACTCTTTAAAGTACTAAGTACTGGATGTAAATTGCTATAGGAAAATGATAAAGAATATAGTAATTGGAGCACTGTTTCTTATAGAATTTTTGGGTATAGACTTAAAAATAAAAAACCCATCATTGTAAATCTAATACATTGTTCTTTTTCTTCGCTCAAAATCTAAAATATCTACACATTTTTATAATTTTGCCCATTTTAGATTTGTAAATGCGCAGTACGAATTTGATGTTTTTTTAATGAAGGCCTTATATTTTGGTTTTTAAATAATTTTCATGTATAAATCATAATATTATAATCCCAAAATTGACAGAGTTATAGCTGTTTCGAATTTGATAAAAAAAAATCAATATTATTTTAAAATTGAAAATTGATATTATTCGGTCAATTTGGGGTTCAAAACCATGGTTGATACCATTAAAATCATTTTTTAACTAAGATAAATGTCGGCTTATTTGAATTTGGTATCTAAAATGGGGGTTCCTATTAAAAAAAAGTTGTGCAATTTATAAATACTAAAATAATATATACTTAAATAAAATATAAAAACTATAAAATACATATATTTTGTGTCCTTTATTGAGAAAAAAAAACATTTCAAATTGATTAAAAACTTGAAAAGATATAATAATATAGTCTTTCCAGTTATCTCGAACACTGCACTGTAGTAGGTATATAATATACATATTATTTATATAGCCATACACTAGCATTTACTTTTTGATTCCTTTTCTTTCCCTTCTCTTCATTTTCTCGCTTTATACACCCTGTACTGAATTTGAGGTCGAATACACTGTTATACTACTATATGTGTGATAGGACCAATGCGGGGTTATGCAAACAGGTGGCTATACTGCAGGCTATAGTATAATATATAGATATATAGGTACCTATAGTTATATGTATTATTTGCAGCATGCGTCATGCGGTTTTGTTGAACAATATAATATTACATTTCGTGAATAATTTAATTGTTATATGGATGTATATAATATATATTCGTATATTGTATATACCTATGTAATATGTATACATCGTTCATTTAAAATATATAAAACATCCGTCATGAAGTGAAATTTTAAAATTCCCATGTTACGATAATTTATAAAAATGTCATAGTCCTTAACAGGGATGATAATATGGATCTAAAGCTGATTTAAGAAGGGGGATGAAATATTCATGAGTGAAATATATTGAATGATATAACTGATAATAATCGGTGTTGTAAGTTGTCAATAATAATACTTGTATGATATAAGAGGCATGATAATAAATTATCTACAAGTACTCAACTTGAAAATAATTATATATTTTAGATTTTAAGCGTAGTGATGAATGTTTTGGTTTTACAGTGATGTGTTTTTTTATTTTAAGTTTTTTTTATGTATATATGTATGTATATACTTTTTTGGGCAAAAGGATTAAAATAAGAGTTTTTTGATAGGGAATTCGGTTCTAGTTGGTACTTTATACAGGTCATTTTTTGATTTTATATGTAGTTTTGAATAGTATAACAAAATACCACATTTTACAAGGGAAATAACACGAAAAGTCGTTATAAATTATAAAATAACAAATAAACTAGTCATGGATATCGACTATATAGATGATATACTCTATAATATTTATAACTACCAAAAAAGACTGAAAATTATTATAAATAGAAAAATTTAATTTACACCAAATATTTACTATATCAAGGTATATCACTATGTATATTGACGTCGTATTTTTATTAGCTGTATAAATGCTAATAGTAGGTACCTAATACTAATAGAAAAAATGATTCTAAAGACTATATTTTTACAGAATATGTATTTACCTATTATATTGATTGAATATATATATATATTTTTTAAATATTTTCTCAATTTGGACTATTTATAGCAATTTTAAATGTTTAAATATTTAAGTCATAAAAGGGTTAATTTTAGATTTTAAGACGTGAATATTTTATATACGGTTTTTTTTAGTGTTCAATTGTTTGGTTGGTCTACAACATATATAACTTATTCTTTTATTCTTCCTGATTCTCTGCTAGCTATTTTAATTCAACGTAAGTATTGATCTTTTTAATAGCATCTTTTTTCAGTTGTGAGATATATATATATATATATATATATATATATAATATATATACATTTCTTGGTTTTTCGGCAGATTTTCTTTGTTCATGGTTCCTTCAATTATCATGTGGTGCAGTTCTTTCCCATGACGTAGCACATGGCTAGTAATTAGGAATTTATTCTGGGGTGAGATATAATTTTTTATGATCACGTTACTATGCAGAGATCTGCCCCTCATACCACCTTTTTATAATCTAATTTTTCAATTTATCCATTATTATAAAATACGTAAATGGTTGTTACTAATAATTTAATAACAACAATAAAATTAATTTTGATAATTAATATTTATATTATTTGAAAATTATAATATAAAATCCATTTTTCTTGGTTTTGTTGCCAAAATATCAATAATATTATCTGGATTTAGTTTCATGTTGGGATACACTGTCATCATTGTAATCCCATTCAAGCATTCCTATTAAGTTAGCATATAAAAATTCATATTCGTACAAATTACAGAAATAACAACAGTCAAGTATTGATTTTTTCTTACCTCTCCCATAGTCCCATGGTGTTTCTGAGAAAAGTTTTTATTCTTTTGAGTGAGGAGAACATCGCTCGGGTGTAGTGGTCAAGACTGGTAAGTTACATAATATTTTTTAAAGTAAAAATATTTTTGGATATTTATTTTTATCACACAGCAAGTTCTTCGTGAGAACGGATTTTGAAACTTTAAACATTTATTTAATTTTCACATCCATAGTCTTATTTTGATTAGTGATTTATCTGCCCCAGGACTATAAAATTCTATCGGTTGTTTAAAGTATAATTCTACATCTTCAGTTAATGTAGATTTGTTGAAAATAAGCATTCAAACCCTATATAAATATAATTGTAACATTAAACGAATGGTAATAAGGTAATAAATGTTCGATTAAAACGGGTATGTAGAACAATTTAGAATCTTCAACGATTATATTATTCTACGATAACCACAACTAAGAATCATAGATAATATATGAAGTTTATTTGCAGTTTAGGAGATTAAAAATGATAATAGATGTCGAGAGCTTTTATCAATCTTATCACTTATTAATGATAATGTGGTTAACCATTAAATTTAAATCGGATTTTTATTTTAAAATTTTACTTTAATAAAATTATAGTATGTTATATTTGCTCTAAAAAATTTCCCTTTAGAGGAGGTCAGATTACCTCTACGGTTTTTTCATGCCTGTAGTAGAAGTCGACTAATTGAGGTTGCGTCAGGTCGACAGCCGGCGTAAAACTTGTCAAAAAGTTGAGGAGTCCTAAAAATAATATATAGGCGAGTTTACCCATCTCGGGTGTTCGATGGGAAAACAAAATAACGTACTTGGGTGTGGAGATAGCTGGGATGAAGTGACCAGTACCAGCCTGACAGCAGCGCCGAATATGGAAGCTACCGGCTCACCGAGTTTTATGATTTCTACGGGCCGAAAAAAAATTTTTGATCTTTTATAAAAAAAAGTACCTACTATAGAATACTGGTTATACTGAAATTTTTCCAAATTTCACTATGTGCTCTTATATTTTTAGGCTAGACATTACTTATTCGGCCCAAATATCACGAGGCCCACCGAATTGAGCTCGGTAACTTGTGGGGTCTATCCGTACCTGCCTCACAGCGGTTACGGTAGACGTTCCATCGGTTATAAGTGCGGGTCTACACAACTGCTGTGATTTCGATGGTGTAGGGGAAAGTACTAAAGTATTTTGGGTTGAATTTGTGTCTGAGTACGCAGAATAGATTCAAAGTGAGAGTAGATACGTGGAATGTAGGAACATTGGTCGGTAGAAGCAGGGAGTCAGCAGAAGTTTTGAGGAGGAGGAATGTGAATATTTGTTGTGTGAAAGAAACAAAGTGGAAAGGGAAGAAAGTAAGGGAAATTAGTGAGGGGTATAAAATCATATACTCAGGAAGGACTAGTAGAAGGAATGATGTAGGAGTGATATTAGATGAAAAAATGAAAGGAAAAGTGGTAGAGTTGATTAGGAAAAGTGATAGGGTAATTTTGGTAAGAGTAATATTAGAGGATAAGGTATTGAATATAATAATGTACCATCTCCACAAGTGATATGTGAGAAAAACCAGAAAAAAGAGTTTTGACAAGAAATGGATGAGGTTATGCAAGGAGTACAAGGAATTGAGGATATTGTAATTGGTGGGGATATGAATGGACACGTAGGCTGTGATAAAATAGATTATGATAGAGTGCACATAGAGTATGGAATTGTAGAAAGAAATGAGACTAGAGAAAGAATACTTTAATTTGTATCAGCGTATGAATACTAATTCTGAGATGATATTTATATAATATATATATATATATATATATAGGTATAATTAAATATAATGAGAAAAGAACATTATATAACCTATAAGAGTGGAGGGAATAAATCACAAATTTATTATTTTATGCAGAAGAGAGAAGGTTTATTGTAAGGTTAATTATTTATTTTTATTAATTTGAAAATGTTCTAGAAAGATAAAATTAAAATATATTTAAAAACAACAACATTATTTAACACCTTATAATATATGTAATTATTTTTGATAAGTCCACTTAAACACGTTTTATAGGTTGTTAAATTTTTGTTTTTAAAAATAACTATGTAAACTTAAAAAAATATAAATCTACTGAAAAATGGTTGTATAATGTTCATAATTATTTTCAACTTTTCAAGATATATGTGAATTACCATACAATTATGATTAAACTTTTTTTTATAATTTTATAATGAACAATTAAATTAGTATATATATTAAATTATATATATATATCTGAATTCTGAGGTTTTGTTCCTTAAAAGTGTTTTGGTATGGTTTCTCTTATAGAGTTTTGCAAACTCGATCTTTTGTTAATTTCGATCGCGCAATGGAAACCTTATTATATTAGGAAAGGTGATCCATCGATCGTCCTCTCACTTGAAGTTAACTGTTTAGACCCTGGGCGGATCTACGAGGGTAGGAAGGGGGACAATTTACCCTCTCAAAAAGTCATGAGAGGTTTTTATATAATATATTTATATCATAAGTACCCTCTAAAAATGACTTTATTTTATTTAAATTACTTAATTTTTGAAACGGATTCCCCTCCCCCTCCAAATCGATTCCTAGATCCTCCACTGGTTTAGACACTATACTGCATACTATTAGTCCAAAATATATATACCTACAGTGTATATCCTATATTCAACGTCCAGAGACTTTTTAAATTCAAATGTTTAAATGTTTCAAATTAATTTAAGTACTTATGCAGGTAGTATGTACCTATTGTAATTTTATTTTATAAATGGTCAAAATTCGAGGACTATACAAAATATTATAGTTAGTTTTGAAATTTAATTTACAATTTTTTTAATTGTACTTTTTTTAGTGATTTATTCTTTATAATATACTTATACCTTAATAAATATATAATACAAAATAACGAAAATTATAATAAATATTACAATTTATAATCTGTTATTTAGGTACAATATAAAACTTACGGAAAACAAAAAAAAAAAAAATGGACCACAAATTTAATTAAGAGAATATTGAGATAACAAATATAATGTTACCAAAATTAAATGAGTGTGAGAGGGAGACATACTTTTGGACAAGATAATGACGGCTTGAGAAAAATATTATTAAGGTAGGTATATTTTCGGATACAAATATTTTGGCATTTAAATAAATTACCTATTGGCTATTTATAACTAGGTATAAATTAACTATATGTAAGGGATGAAACACGTTTGGTCATATAACAATATTTTTAATTGGAAATTTAGAGAACATATAGGTACGTTAAGGTTTAAACATTTTCCTGAAAAACGTTTGAGTGTACATCAAATATCTATAGGAAAATAACACATTACGATCTATCGTGTATTTTCTAACATGCTTTTTGATTTTAGTTTTTTGTTTGGATTTCTAAGATCACCGAGAAGTGAACTACAAAACTATCATAAATTCTTCCATTTATAGTATTAGAATTATTCATTTTTTATTTCTTAAATTCAACAATATTAGTATTGAATGGGGAATGACTGTAAAATTCAAAATTGCATGTTTAATAATATTTATTATTTATTATTTGAATACCTATCTAATAAAGATTAAGTTTTTATAATATATAACTTTCAATCGATTCCCCCTAAAATATGTACCTATAGTAGATGCACTTCAATTAATTTAAAAAATGTTGGTCATATTATAGGTTAAATTGTTTAAATAATCTAATGGTTTATATAAAATGAGTAAAATATATTCTGTAATTTATTTTGTAATCTAAACGTGTCAATTGTACTCGTATACCTAATATGTACCTAATCGTTTGATAAATTCTATAATATCTAATGGGTATAAATACCAATCGTATTCAAACGTGCTGTACCTAAATGTTAAGTTCAATGTGTAGCTACCTAAACATATTACTTATGGGTCGATTTATCCAAATTATTTAGCATATTTACACGTATTATGGCCCTTCTAAAGGCTGTATTTCATAATACATTTTAAAGCCTATATAATATACTCTTATTGTAAAGTCACGGACGTCACTTAATCACCTTTATAATATTTATTATTATAGATATTGAAATTATTTCTCAACAAATTCAACTAACGTTTAATTAAAATTACATTTATGCAATATACATTACCTATAAGTACATTATATAATATATATATATAATAAATAGCAAGATCATAATTTAAATTATAATAATGATTATATTATATATATATAAATATATCTTCTTCTTCTTCTTCTCTTTCGCCTTCTCTCCCAACTATTTGGGGTCGGCCACCCTGGTCTTACACTTCCACTTAACTCTATCTCCCGCATCTTCTTCACTTACTCCCACCTTCCTCATATCACTCGCCATTACATCCCCCCATC
>JAIPRL010013712.1:0-10233 GCA_025469235.1 Pemphigus obesinymphae
TTAAGACTACTTAATAAATTATTTACAAAATATTAAAATAATTGAATTAGGGACATAAATTAATAGTTAAAAATATTTTTATAATTAACATATTAAACAAACAATTTAAGTCAAAACTTTTTTTTTTTTAATTTATATTTTAATAGTTTATTACAGGTTTTGTTCAAAAAATTTTGTTTTCAAAACTTCATGTTTATGTAGAAGATTATTATACTACTGCTCATAGTCCAAAATATTTGTTGCAATACAACTATTACAATCCGTTTCAATATCATTTTGTTGTATAGTTGACAATATGAGCTGGTGTTGAGCCTAATAATATAAATGTTATTATTGTTACAAGAAACATACAATTATAAAACATTAGGTAGTTAAATATGTACTTTATTATCGATTCATTAAAATTCAGTAAAACAGGAATTTTTAAAATAATTAGGTACCAAAAGCACTACGTATATTAGGTTTATTGATAATATTAAATTTTTTAATGATTTTTGTGTAATAAACAGCATCAACAGTAAACACTTTAAAGTAGAAATCTACTAGAAATATAAGAGATTGTTTTATTTACTATGTACATAATTTATCTACCATAGTTTATAAATAAATAGGTAGTTTTACCCGTTTTGTATGCTTTGCTTTCATTCAATTTCTATGCTTAAACGAATACTGAGATTGAGAAGTTTCAACATGGTCCAGAGGTAAGTTTAATGAAGGTAAAACATTTCGTTTTAAATATCGAACTTTAAATTCATATCCTAATAGTTCCTTTTTTAAATCATCTTTTGAAAAATGATCAGAACAAATGTACGCTTTTTGGGGGTTCCAAACATCACTAAACAGTGATAGGAAATAACTGATAAGAATAACAATATATTCTGTGCTATCAACATTAAAATGATTGTAGCCGAAGAATAATTATTAATTGTTCATATTGATATAACGCCATCTCTCGGCAACTCGTATAAACATAATTTTAGTAGCCAAGTACCCCTATACCATGGGCTATCTTGTCCTTATATAATCAATGGTAATACTCTATTCCGGACGCTATTGCAATAATTGTCTCTTGTAGCTTTGCCTATTTGTTGCATTTATGCTGCGTTAATATGCATTTTTTTTTTTTTTATTATTTTTAATGACATTTTATCCATTGCTCATTACTTTTTGTTATAATAAGAAATATACAATTTAGTTTGATAATTCTCAATGTCGATTCAACTTTTTTTAAATATGGGGAGAAACTTTAATACGTGTATATATTACAATATTGTTCATTTTATCATAAATTAAAACTTGTTGTAACTTATAATATATTATATTATAGTAACAACTAATGGATATTGATATAGCATAAGTATTCAAACTTTTATTTGGTTAAGATAGACTGATAATATATTTTCTTCATGGAAGATTGAATTTAACAAAATATAATATTTGAAATACAAAATGATTATTTTCATGAAATTTAATAGATTCATGGATTGAAAATAAAAATAATAAAACTTTTTATTTTTGCAAAATCATTTTTAATAAAATATTAGTGCCGAGCTTTTAATGTTCATCTATTGTACTAACAATGGTGTTAGTAGTTTATGCGACTATATAATGAATAAACTAAGGATATAAAAAAATTCTATTTCTGCAGCTTATATTATACACGTACCTACATCTATTTTTACTAATCAGTAAGTTTAGGTTGAACAATGTAGAACTTTTTTATTTTAAAATTAAATTAGATTAAAGATTTTTTATTCTAACGTGACGTGACACGATCTGATATTTTTTTTTATATCGTACCCTATATAGGGTACGATTAGACATCATATGATGTCTAATTATGTATTACATTCGCTGAACACATAATATTCCAATAAACTATGCGATGAATATTTAATAAGAGATATTTGAAGGATATGAGACTAGTCAACACTGTTGTTATTTTACTTTTATGTAATAATTTTCAGTTATTATGATAATTGAACACTGATTAAACGCAAATTCTATCAAAATATACGTCTACACGTCAGAAGGATGCGCCCACTTGTCCCGGTGCTAAAGAACGTGATGTGATGCGACAGAACCAACTACGACCAGTAAAATATGAAATAATATTATTAAAAAAGTAATCTGTAAAGTATTTGCAGGTAAAAATGTCTGCAACCCGTCAAGCATTTGACAAAATCTATTAAATAACTCGTTTTCTCTATAAAGGGCCTCGAGACCAAATGATTAAATTTTACGACGGGTTGACTATTATAGATGATAGAAATAGCACTGTATCTTTATGTAATCTCCTAATACATTTTTAGATTCATTAATGACAGCTTTCTCAAAGTCAATATTTCATGTTTTGGAATCGAGATTTAATTAGTTCCTATCTATATGTCTAAAAGTATTCAAAACGAATTTGCATGTTTGCTTTGAAAATTTTTTACCCGTAAACAAAAAACTACAGTTAAAAATATTAGTCGAACTGTACACGAATAACGTACTATTGTTGAAATAATAACGGTGCTAGTAATATTTCCGTCTGTGTATACCACCATGGGCTTCGTAAAGGTAATTTAAGCATATATTAGTTGTATTTTAACCATTATTGTAAAGAAAAAAACGGTGATGATTTTGTTCCCTGTAGGTTGAGCTTGTCTAACAAATACAAACATAATTAAATAATAATAGATATTTTTGGAACTTTTGGGGCCACCAGTATTCTTTATTTCTCAGTGTTCTTTGAAAAATGTGTCCCAAAGAAAATCTTGATAGATATTTTACAACTAATACAAAATATAATTATTGACTTCTTAGTTTTTTACTGAAATTTTCAATCTTTCCTAGTTTGAAAATATTAGATTATATCAATATTAATTAAATGTCAAAATTCTAATCTATGATTAGAAAACTAAAAGCTAAAGATAAACAAAATTTAATATCCTATCACCAGAACATTGTATTTATAGCGGTAAAATGAAAAAAATCCATAACAATATATAACGAAAAAATGAATAACGTTTTATGTCCAGCCTAACTTATAGTTTTTAAAAGCTAAAAACGATTTGGAAAACAAAATATTTTCAATATTTACCTGTATATCAGAACCCATTTAGTAACTACATGGTTATCCACTAAGATTAGAATTCGATACTCTATGTTGCCCGTACAATGTGCATTGACGTTGTCAAAGTGGTGTAACTAAGCACCAGCAAAAGTTGAACTGATTTTAACATATAAAACAAAGGATAAAACGTGATTTTTTTGAAACAAAACGATTAAACATTTGAAACGAAATCTTTAAGTATTTGAATAAAAATCAAATAAATAAATTTAATATTTTTTAATAAAGTTACTTTTCATTTTTAACGGTAAATACAATGTAAGATAAAGATATCTAAAATATTATTATTAGTTGTCATCACTGTTATCATTTAATATAATTTTGTGATTATTTTATTATTTTAAATACTTTTTCCTTATAAACAAGATTAACAATGTTGTTCTATGATACAATACTGTATTATCTATATTTATAAACTATTATTTATTTACCGATGAGTCATTTTTCGACATTCATTAAAATGTTTACTTCATATTTTTTAAATAGTTAGGTGTTCGCAATGTTCGTCATTGGTAATCAATTAATTTATGTATATTCTAAATAAGTTTGATCCAATACTGTTTAAATTTCTTTAAAATATATACTAGAAACTGAAAAAGTAATAAAAAAAACCATAATGTATTGTTTGTTAAAATGTTAAAAAGTGTTTTTACACATCAAACAGTCATTTTAGATTCTAATGGTAACCATAATTTTTTTTTTTGTAAGTTACCTAATTAAGTATTTAAATTTTAATCATAATATAATAAAAATGTGACCTATATGTCATCACATACGGTAGAATCATAATGAACATACGAGTAAATGGGTGTCCGGTTTCAATAATATGTACTTATGGTCACGTTCCTAATGGATGTATTATGACTGAAATTATAAACTGAAAATGGTTTTTATTTTTGGATGTTTTAGATTATAATTATCGTTATACGTGTTATAAACTTGTCCATTCGAAGGTGCAATGTGAGTCGATAGATATGAGGTCGGTAAATGTAAAATTTTCGTACATTTTACCGATGTTTTTTTTAACGCACTTAAAATCGAGTGGCCAAACTTCATTTCAAACTTACATTTTATAGTAACATTTTTACTAGTATAAACATTTTTATCTAGACCAAGATATAAGTAATTCAATGGTGGTGACCATAAGTTTGTCAACACCTAAAATGTTAATATAGGTAAAATAATACCTACCTAATTAGTAATGAGAAAATACAAAATCATGATGTATACTGTATAGTGTATACTCACTATATGTTTTTCAATATCAGATAAGCTTCTACTGATAAATAATCAGATATCATTTTTCGGCACTGATGGCACTACATTTACAGCACATTCCAACTTAAATAAATAACATGCATAGATGTAGAATTCGCAGTGTATTAATAAATTTACATAGGTGTGTCTAGTATATAACCACATTATTTTGGATCGTTTCCGATTCCAATTGATTAACGCGTTCATGCGTTTTCTTTTAAGATTATTAAGATTATTGTAGGGTTCAATGTCATTATTGTAACTATTACTATTCAAACACTTAGAACTTACAGGCACACTAGTAAAAAAGTTTGTAATTTTATTTTTAACGTTTTGTCACATCTTTATTAATTATTGTAACAAAAACTCGCGTCTGCACATAAAGTTTCAATTTAGAAATGATAATTAGTAACACACAGACGATTACCATGGTCCACGATAGATAAGACTGATAAGAGAACTTTTAGGTATGCGCGGTATAGGTAAGGTATTCCCAGGTTAACCACTACAGTTCACGTAATCACGGTAGGTTATGAACCCGTCTTAACGGTGAACATTGAGGTTTGATTTAAGATGTTGTCTGGTTATCATAATACAGTACTTAACAGATAATGATTGTGATCGTTGTATAATGCACGTTGACATAAAATTGAAAATAGATTGTAAAAAATATATTTGTTTATTTTTTACCTTCTTAAAAATTTTTTTTTTTAGAAAATTGCTCCTGTGAATTATATTATTTATAAGCATGAATATAAGCACAACTACATCGGTTAGTGAGGTTATGGGGGGGGGGGTTCAAATTCCTCTTCTTGAGTACGACCCTGCAGCTGGCTAATTATCCGCATACATTTTACATTTTTTTTTTTTTTTTATGCCAATCTTAATACATAGTAAATCAATGTATAATTGCAGTTTGTGTATACAATTTATATTTTATAACGATTTATGATAATGGATAAATGAATGTAATAACATCTACAACTCGGCATCAGCCGCTTATAAAACGAGGGGGAATCCTGTCGAACTTGAAAACGCGAAACCGGTACGTTATAACAAAATACAGTACATACAGTGGTAAGGTAATAATAATAATAATAATAATTGGTGTTTCGATCGGTAAAGCGGTGGTATAGGTGCAGGGTAACCCGTTCGCGGCCGACTCGAAACGTATTTCCGAATTCGAATTTTTTCGCCAGTCGCACGTCGTGATTATTATACACACGAGCTAGGCGGGTGTCTCGCAGTGGTTCCGTTGTGGTTGATTTCTCGTTTATTATTTTGGTGTTTTTTCGTTTTTTCCCCATGATAAAAGATAATATTATTATTATTATTATTATTATTACCTATTATATTTTTGTGCGCGACCAAAGTGCGTTTTCGTCGTCGTTATCGTCACGTTATGGCCGGCCGTCCAAGATATATATAATATTATCATATTATCACTATTATTGTTGTTATTATAAAAATATAGTAAACGCGTAATTATAATTAAAATAGCACCGTTGCCCGGCGAAAAGTTTCGCAAAATTCGAGATGCGATAACGACAATAGTATGTCACGAGAAGTGTAAGTGGGAATTTTCTACTGAAAATTTTTTTTTTTTTCTATAAATGTATTTTAATGTGTAGTATAATATAATGTTATGTACGGAAGCACGTGGTCCTCGCGGGACGTTGTCGCGCTAAGTTTCAAACCGAAAATCGCACGCACGCCCGAAACGATTTTAGTCCATCCAAAACAATACCCTATTATTATATTATTATGGGTGTCGAATTTCATCCAAATAGAAAATGTAATTAAAACATTTTCTTGTACGTGCAGTATAGTATAATCCGATGAGATTTCGTAAATGTTAATTTTATATAATACATAGAGTAGATCAGAAGATATAAATAATAATTAATTTAATACGTTATTTTTATAGAGAATTTTAAATAATAAAAACGTACATTAATGGTGTGTAATCAAAATATTACCGTCGATAACGATAAATATTAATATAAAATATGCTTCGATGAAAAAAAATTAGCTGGTATTTAAATTCGGACATTTTATGATCAATCATCCGATAAAAGAACAATGATCATATACATATACACACGATAGGATTCGATTTCAAGTAATTCCAATGTTCGCGATCTCTTTGAGTTTTATACTTATAATATTGTATATTCAAATACTTTATTTAGGAACCAACTTAATCAATTAAATAAAAAAAATTACTATCAATAAATACTATAAATATATTAGGTACTAAATGTTTTATTTAACATCGAATACGAATAGGTGCACTATATACCTATACGTTATCTATAGCCACACGAATATCAAATAAAAAATACTATTATATATATTATATAATATACAATTAATAATATAATTTTAAAAATAATAAAAAACTTATCAGAGTAATTTATTATTCCATTCTACTCAGAAAAATTCAATTTTATTAGAAAATAAAAATATATATTTTCCTTATTCACCTTCGACTTTTCTCCCAATTATTTGGGGTCGGCCAAAATATTATAATATATTTTATTGTATTTAAAAAAAACCCATTGTTAATAGAGAAATAGAAAATAAATGTATTTTGAAATATCCTTGTATTTAGAAACTAAAATATCGGTTTTTGGGAATAATAATTTCAAATTATTTATTTAGGTATACCTACTGTACCACATATCAGTGCAGAAAGCATTATGTATCACTTATGAGTTATGACGCTATCAAAATTCACATATAGTTTCTTAAAAATAACTTTTATATTATACAATTTCACATATTGTACAAATTTTTCGGGTAACTCCAATTATCACCCTGTTATAAGCCTTCTCTAGATTAATAAATACCATACATTTTTTCATTCTTTGTACTTCTCTACAATCTGTTTTACACAAAATATTGGCTCCATTGTTGACCCCCCTAGGCATAAACACAAACTGATTTCTAGTAACGATTCTCTCACTTTTTATCCTATTATCTATTATCTTTTCCCAAATCTTCGTACTGTGTCTTATAAGTTTTATCCCTCTATAATTTCCTTATTCCTGTACATCTCTTTTACCCTTAAATAGTACCACACAATTCTTCCTGCACGCTTCTTACCATACTAATAGAAAAAAGCAGTTTAAAGTGCTCTTATATTATATATTGAATTATGCAATAAAGCAATATGTGGACACGTAATATGATAAAATAAAATATAACTCAATTAAGAAAAATAGTAATTTTTTGGAATTTCCATTAAACAAAATAGTGGTCTAATCTTTAAAACTATTAAATAAAATATAACGAATTTGAACACATTTTACTTTTCAAAATATTTGTTTTTTGAATTTCGAATGATATACTAATATAACAAACGTACAGATCCTAATTTGTTAAGATTGTGTGGTTTAATTCAAATATATAATTTTTTATATAAATTGAATTTTAAAAATATCTAATGAAAATTAACTAATGTTTTATTTTTATTTTTTATTTTTTTACTTTAGCTTTTAATTAATAATTATAACAGCTCAATAATTACAATACTACCTAATGTTTATTTATTAATAAATACTAATTGCTTATTTTCTATAACTAATTCGTTTTTAATAACACATAGGTATTTAAAAAAATTAGTCTTATTAAAGAAACAGTAGTTTGATTTGGTTGAATTCGGTAGATTCATTCCGGTCCAGTCTTGTTCCGTTTGGTTCGGTTTTGATTTGACCATAACACACAACTCATCACATAAATATTGTGACGTTTATGAGTTATCATAATCGATATATTGTAAAATTCATAAAATTCAGGACACGTTTAATGTTAATTTATAATAATTAAATTCAGGTTAAACAATAATATTGAGGAATCTCGAAATTTGTTATTATTTTGTTATCTCTACATTCGTATTTTATTTTATGACAGGTGTAGTTTGTGTATAGTTTCTATTTACAATAATAATAATACTATTATAGAACTGGTTTCTTGAAAATATAAATATATGGTTATCATACTTATTATTGAAAGGTACTACGTATAATGTTGCAAAAAGTCATAATATTTTATAAGTATTATTACCGGGTTGAACCAACAAGTTTTATCTTTTATTGGTCGGTAAATTATTATATCTTGAATTTGATTCGACAGTAAGTAGAGTAAGTAGAGTTCTTCTATTAACTGAGTATAAATTTGATAACACTTTCATTATTTTTCTTACATATCTGATAAAATAATAATATGGCGCTGACCGTGAACTGTGGAACAATGCAATTTTTTTTTTTGTAATTTTTGGTAATATTGTGTCATTAAAAAAAGAAAATATAAACTATTTAATTTTTCTACCACACATTTAGAACGGTTATGGATTTCGTTTAATTAATTGAGTGATTTCATAAAAATTCATATTCATTTTTACAATTTTTTTTTTTTAGTAAATAAATTTAAAAAAATTAAAATTCATAAACATACTATTGCTGTATAATTATAAGAATAATAATTAATTGATCGGAATTCCTATTATTAATGTATCTTTTCATGAAATGATAATATTATCATAACGAGATGCATATTCTGTTGTGTTAATACATATTCTGTTCAATTATCTGAACATCTCATAATAATTATAAGGTCTGCAACGTCGTAAAAATCCAAGGACATAAATATCTCAACTTAAAATATCAACCAGATATGACAAATTAAATAACTATCTGTATAGGTAAAATCTATTAATACAAATTTTAAAATAAATAAAATCAATTAAAAAACGTATGATAATCGAACATCATGTTCTACTGCTATAGTGTAATAATATTATAACGTTAATGTTTTCAAAGATATCTATTACTTACGATTATTATTGTCTGATAAAGTGATAACAATATATTCTTAGCAGAATAACGCTTACTAGT
Organism: Pemphigus obesinymphae; assembly: GCA_025469235.1. NCBI lineage: Eukaryota > Metazoa > Arthropoda > Insecta > Hemiptera > Aphididae > Pemphigus > Pemphigus obesinymphae. The sequence continues at coordinate 9,271 of JAIPRL010013712.1, forward strand.
TATACCTACTGATAATTTTAATTGCATATAAATATTTATTTTACTAAACTAATTTTCGTATTTTTTAAAAATGATGCGGTAAAAAAATATTTATTTTGGTAATGCAATAAAAAAATATCATCAAATATTAAGTAGTTAAATAAACTTTATAATACGATATTATTATATATTATAATTGACATATTGTATATATTTTCTTCGTGTCCGATTATAGTATTGTCAAAAACTTTGAAACATAATGTCTGGCTGTTGTAGTTTTCCGCAAAAGTCGTGATTTTCGTTTTACCATCGAACACTCGATGGTAAAAATTAAGTCTGAGCGGAGAACGCGGTGTGATATACTTACATTCATATTAGTTAAATATTTGAAAATTGTTGTGTAATGTATTACCCATGTAATGTAATGTATACCAATAAACATTCCGATTTAACCAAATACACAGTTATAATATAAACAAACTGTTTAATTATAATAACTCGAAAATCACACTCTTAGCAGTCCACAAATATAATAAAATATATTTAATCGTTTGAATCTAAAAATGTCAATATACAATATACACCGTATACTGTAGTGTAGTCACAGAATAAAAGAATCAGAATGGCCACTGTTAAGAATTTACACGGGTAACATAGGACGGCGTGAAAATCAGTTACCATGTTTTCGGATGCGATTTTATCATTCCTTGTACTGTGTTTATACCACAGGATATAATCCGACGTACTAATATCACAGAATATTCTGTGATAGTACTGATAGTGTCTATTATGGTATAAACCACTCAATATTCTGTGGTTTAAATAATGATAAAATCGCATCCGAAAACATGGTAGCGACCATAGATATATATTATATATTAACTAGATAGCCGTCTTCATGTTATCATTGAGGCATAAAATTCATTATCAAAGAGGTGAATGTTTACTTATGATATATACCTATATATACTTATGATAAGAAAC
>JAIPRL010013713.1:0-10232 GCA_025469235.1 Pemphigus obesinymphae
AGATCAACCATTTAAAATTGTATATCGTGATTCTTTATCTAAAACCTATTATTTTAAAACATTCGTTTTCGTAATTTCACTATTTTTCCAAAGAAAAATTACATTTTTAAAAAATGTTAAATTTAAAATAAAACGGACACTGCGTCTCCTGCTTTCCTTGATGAATAAATAAAGGGGTACGCTGTTAAATATGAAGAATAGCTCCGTCCAAATCCAAATCCACCACGGGTTGTAATACAAATTATCGAAAACATTTTATTCTAAAATATAATATAATATTATATAAAAAACGCTAACGTACCTAACAAAATTTACACACGTACTTGTATATTATACAACGTATATATATATATATGTATTATCATTGTGTATGTTGCAGGCAGCTCCTGTCAAGGATAAAAAAAAAGCAAAAAACAAAATATAGAATAAAAATATGCGACGTTTATAACGCGCGCCTTATATATTGTTGTTCTTTTTATCATATAAGCAGACAAAAAAAAAAAAAAAAAAACATAATAATATACAAAATAATATTATATAATAAAAAAATTATCATGAAAATAATAATAGTATTAGTAATAAAAAATATAATGACGAACACGAGAGAAAAATCATAAAATTATTATGTAAATCGTTATAGTAACCGCGGTTCGTCGGAGTGGTTCGCCGCATACACTTGCATATATGTGCTTGCTTGGAACGAAAGGGTTCTAAATCCAATTTTTTTACGAAATCGACTTTTTAAACGATTTTTTTTAAACACTATACTTAAAAAAAAAAAAAAAAAAGAGAGAGGTTTATAAGTCTCGCATTAATAAAAAAATAACACTCCTGAACAATTATTTCAAAATATACCATGCGATAAAACCCTTTCATTTCGAGTTGCCCTCTATATTATAATATATATATATGCAGGAATGTGTTACTGTGATAGTCCGAAGTCGACGTGCGTCGGAATACGATGTGATTTTAGATTGAAAATATACCAACTATCCAAATGAACAGTGGATGGAGGAGTCATTGGTGATCGGATCTATGCGCACACGTGTGTTAGCGGTTTTTTGATATAAATATTTTTTTTTTTTTGATTTCACTATGTTAAAAAATCCCTCACGTGCAGCATGCATATAGACACATTTCTGTGATGATTCAATTCAATTTCTTCAATTTTTATAGTAATTGCGTATGTTTAGTCTAAAATCACTCGGTAGCCCGTTTACCTGTAGATCTCGGTCTTCCACAGTAATACACACGTGTTTTACAATAATAATATTATACAGGTAATTATTATTAACAATCACATGCGTTGAACCGCCGCAATGGCCAAAACGCAATAAATTTCGATCGGAACGACATGTTGTTAAAAATATGAAATTACAAAAAAACGTACAAAATATTGCAAGGTGTTAAAGCACGGTCGCGCGCGTTAACAATAAATAGGATTACGCGCAATACAGAATTTAATAGTATATAATGTATTATATAGTACTTACAAAAAATATAATGTACACATAAATAATGATAATATACGATTACAAACGATAACTAATAACTTAGGTATTTAATTTTAAAATGAAAAAAATATATATATACTACCTACGCTCCGTATGCGTGTTTCATTGACGTATAGTACTATAATAATAATAATAATAATAATAATAATAATAATGATAATAATAATAATGATGATAATAATAATAATAATAATAATAATAATAATAATAATAATAATAATAATAATAATAATAATAATATATGGGTACTGTACATTATTGCAATAGATTTATATTTTTTTTTCTTCTAAATCAAAGAATAAAAAAAAAAAAACGTTATTGAAATTATTAAAAAATAAAACGTTCGACTCGTCGTGTGGGAGGTATTATTACGGGTTTATTAGTTTCGCGAACGTCCGACTTATACGTCACGAACGATAATATCGTACAATAATATTCGATTGGAAAAAAAAAAAAAAAAGAGAACCGCGATAATTACGCGCTCGCGTACAATAACAATAATTGGATCGTTTCACTCCGGTCGGACCGTCGTGATGGAAATATTTTCCCTCGCCGTACCTACCCCACTATAATGTATAATATTATTATATTCTTCCATGGACATAATATAGATAACTGCGATAATATTATATTATACGTACGTTAAATGAGTAGATAAGTATATTTACAACTCTCGACTATACGATAATATTATCGTAAGCCCGAGTGCCTACCTATAACATAATATTATATTAGGTGTATATTCATATTTTTAATTTTATTTATTTGCAATGTAATTTACGGGACCGCGGTCTTATCTCGTATGATAATGGCCCGATAATTAATATAGAATAACAGCTATATAAATGCCCGAGTGTATAATTATATTGATTGTAATTACTGCTATATAATATTGTTGTGTAGGTACAGGTACACCGGATAAATTAATAAATAAATGTACCTACTTTTACCGCTCCCGAACTTGTATTTTTCTACCTACCTGTTGATACATCTATACGGATAATAGTACGGGTAATGGTAGTGGACACTCTACCTGCAGTTGGTATGGATAGGCACTATCGGTATCATGGGCAGTTATTATATTTAAAAGAAAAATATCCAAAAAAAAACAGGTAGGTATCCCCAAATAAACAAATATACGTTTTGTATTACCTGTTCAAAATTGTTTTATCTCAATTGGGATATAGCTGTAAACTGCAGTGCCGAAAATAGATAAAATAAATATTGTGTTGGATCGATTGAACATTTTTTTTATTAGTTTTAAATCAATTATATAAATTCAAAAGTAAAAATAGGTAGGTATGGGTATAACCAAATTTAAATATAATATCGTTATCCATTAATCATGCATTTTTTTCTTCTTTTCATTGTACTTATTTAAAATGTATCTTGAATATATAATACTCTCGTCTATATATATATATATATATAAAATTTTCCAATAATTTATCAATATTTATCTGAATCAACATAATTGTTTTAAGTATCCTAAATTACGGCTTTGTGTGTATAATTATATATTTTTAAAAAAACTGAATTCTTTGTAAAAAAAAAGAAAAGAAGCTTTTAATCATATATTATTTATTCTATCTATATAATCTACAGTACCTACATATCGCGGTATAAACCAGAAAATGTCAATATATTACCAATTATTACGTAATACGCGTAATAGTAATATGAACAATTTTTAAATGTATTTTTCACTCTTTTTACAGAAAAATTAACGTCCAAAAAACGAATAATATTCGGATATGGATATACATATTCGGTATTGTTTATTTATTTATTTATTTATTTTTTCGATATTTTTTCATAGATCCTGTTGAATACAACAAATAGTGGCTATATTATTACGAAATCCGCGTTTTAAAAAAAAAAATCCGAAACGTTCACGTGATTCGTGCGGGGGCGGTAGCAGATGGGTTATGATTCGTTTATGGTTTTTAATTTGATTTCGTTTCGATTCGTTTTGCGCCGCCGCGGCGCGTCGGCCGAGGTTTTGAGCAACGTCACGTTCGGTTCGTTAAAATACCAATTATCGTCGTCTACTTGTTATATTATGTTATGGAAAAATGTGCGTATTATCATTATTATTGTGTACGGTTCAATATATATATATATATATATACATGTATCACGGTTTTGGTTATTACCGCGGTCGTGGTCGTCTTTATTATTGTATTATATCGATCGATGACTACTGCGCCGAGCCGTGAATATAGCCTGGACACGGGAGATATCATATTCGGCGTAGTTGTCGAGTCAGAAAACGGGGGCGATCTCTCCGCCTCCCGGACTTAATAATCAACAGGATAAAAAAAAAAAAAAAGAGTAATCCCACTCGACCTAATCGTTATTAAATCTAATTATTTTACGGGAGCGATTCGTATAATATAATATACCTATAATGATATAGGTATAATAATATTATATCTACCCGCAGCATACCATATAATATTATACATCGGCGGACCACGATTTACATTTAAAAAAAAAAATAACGTACATAATGTAAAATAATAACAATAATAATAATTATTACATAAATAATAAGAGTAAAACTTTGTAGTTGTATACAAAAAGTAAAAATATAAATACAAACATTTATGTGATTTATTTTGTCGACGACTTCTCCGATATGAATTTCGAAAATGTTTGTATATTATATTTAGGGATTGCTCGAGAGATCAGAAGAATAAGTTAGGGGTGGGTCTTCAGGCCGAAAGGTGACGAATTGAGTACAGAAGGACCTTAAAATGTTAGTAATAATCGACTAGGAATAGATGACTACCGACCGTAGAAATAGATGAAGATGAATGAGACGAAAATCGACTTATAAATGGCATATAGAGTGATTATTTTCTCACGCTGGCATATATTTATCTCTGTAAATATTTACCTTTTTTTCATTCATAAACTCAAAATAGGTTTGAGATACTGAATTCACTATGATTTTATAAAAATTTAGATTTTTTTACTATTTGTTATCCTTGTCATATTTTAAGATTAATACTTTTTTAAATGGAACCTATATTTTTAACTTGAAACAAAACAATTTTATGTACCAATATCAAATATTTAACCAACAGTTTATTATTTATAAGCGTTTAAAATGTAGATAGATACGAAACGTGTGGAAAGACTGAGAATACTAATTTATATAATATTCCGCAATATTTGGCTCCTCTAAACTTTAAATTCTAATAAATAATTAACTCTATTGGTTCATTACTCGATATTAATAGGTACATCAACATTTTTAGAAAAATATTCTTCGTCAGAATATTGATTCAATAAACAAAAATAAGATACCATTTACGAAAAGTATAAAAACTAAAAACTCCTCGTTAACGTAGACGCTAAATTTCCTACACTGCCCATTAGATATACGGATACAACAAATGTGGGTATAACGTCTTCTATACGGTGAAATAAAATATGAGTTAATGATTCGAAAATTTAATAAAAAAAAAAGTAATGTTCAAAAAGTTCCATGGACGATTTCTCTAGCGAACATCCCAAAAAACTTTTAAACGTTTTCGAAAAACCTTATCGGAGCACGCTGTTTTCTGTGTGGTCGCAAAATGAACATCTGCAGTGTTATGACTTACTCGCACTAATCTATATTCGTCAACACGACTGTAGCCTCAGAAAATAGCAACGCCATATTAAAAATTATGAGAAAAAAAAAATATATATATATACAAAAAATAAATTACTGTCGTAACTCGCTCACTAACGCAGTTCATTAACTCGTGGATATTAGCACAACAAAAAAGATGGGTCTGATGTCAACTTTTACGACGATAACACGCATACCCGCCATTCACTTTTCTCCAGATATTATTAAAAATGTTGGCCCGTTATCACAAAAGTCGACAGCGTACCTATCTTTTTTTTCTATTTTTTTTTTTTTTTTTATCATCATTTGTACGTAAAAGGACAATGATATTATACGACGAGTGGAACACGGGCGGAATTACGACGACGAAGCGGCCGAAGTGGACGACGACAGGGACGACGAGGAGGAACAGCGCCTCCCGTTGGCGGTGACTTCGTCCGCCACACCAGGCCCGTTGCTCCCGCCGCGCGACAGGAGCTCGTCCCGGTGCCGGCGGGCCTTCATGCGGAGCGCCGCGATGCTGGACGACCGGCGGTCCAGTTCGGCGGCGGCCGCGGCGGCCACGGCCGCGGCCGTTGGGTTGCCGCCCGGGGACGCATCACCGCCGTCCGAAACCGCGGGACTGCTCCGGTTGCTGCTGCCACCGCTCTGGCTACCGCCGCTGCGTGGAACCACGGCCGGCGGCGATCGCGACGCCACGGACGAATCGGACGGCGGTGCGGCCACCGACGACGCCGCCGGTGCCTTATGGTGCAACAACGGTGCGGACGGTGGCGGCGGGTGCAGCAACACCGACGACGTGGACGACGACGAGTGCAGTTCGGGCGGCGAACGCGTGCCGGCCGCGGCGGACGGACGCATGGCGGCCGCGGCCATGGCCATGTTGGCCAGCAGGCTGTTGAAGTGGTGCTGTTGCTGTTGGTGGTGCTGGTACACCTGACCGGCACCGGCACCGCGGAGATGCTGGTGGTACGCCGCGGCGTACGGATGATGGTGATGGGTCGTGGGCACGGCCACCTGTGGCGGCGGATGGTAGATGGTCGGCTGAAGCGGCAGAGCGGCGGGCGGTGACGAGCTCGCGCCGCTGTTCGGGACGGATGGCGCGGACGACGGCGCCGGCGGAGTGGTGGCCGTGCCGGGCGGCGATCTCTGTGCGGGATACCGAAATCCGGCGGCCCCGTTGCTGCGCTGGTGCTGCTGGAGTTGCAGTTCCATGGCGGCCGCGGCCACGGACGACAGAGCCTGCGACGACGGCGGTGGCGGCGACCGGCCGTCGCCGCTGACGTGATGGTGGTGGTGGTGGTGGCCGCGCAACGCGGCCGCCATCGCCGCCGCAGCCTGTAGCTGCTGCTGGTGATGGTGGTGATGGTGACCGCCGTGCAGGAGATGATGGTTCCCGAGGCCGATGCCGCCCATGCCCAGGCCCATGCCGGCCGGCATCATGAACGGCGGGTTGGCCGGCAGTGGGCTCAGCGCGGCCGCGCCCGTAGGGCTGTGCCGGCCGGCCGACATGGAACCCGGTACGCCCAAGTACGGATTTCCGCTTCCGCTGTACGGGTGGGCCTGCGGTCCGACCTTTTCTTGTTTGCGCCACTTGGCCCGGCGATTCTGAAACCATACCTGCAACACGAGACGGAAAATCGGTTAACATTTCTCTCCGCAACAGCTACAGTGTAATACCATATTTAATTATTATTAATTATCGTGTCAAATTAAATCGTGTAAATGGGGTACGCTCAATGGGAACATTTTTCGAAATTTTCAAAATTTTAAATACATATTACATAATCGTGATTTTACTCTCCCCACCTCATTTACCCTAGATACTCGTATAAATCTGGATTTTCGCAAGTATTCTACACATACTTATCAAAATTTATGGGGAATAAATTATGAACAAGAGACGTCTTCCGCGGCACTCTGAATATGATACTTTAAGGGGATAATTTCAAATTTTACATACAATTATATTCTGACTTTCCCTCACATTCTCAAATAGTGTCGTTCTGCGACATTTATATTATGTTGTATTATGGTTTCCAGACCCCCTGTTTTATACATTTTAACTTAAATTCTAACATTTTAAACTATGACTATAATGAGAATATTATTGTACAATATAATAGTATAATTAATTATTGTATTGACTATTGAATTATTTTATTATATTGTATAGTTTTTTGATAGAAAATTAATTCTAGTTGGTGTACATTGAAGAGGTTATTTTTCGATTAGTCCAGGAGCTATCTTAAGTATAAAGGAAAAAGAACGGAAAATTGTTATAAATCAAATAATATTAAATCTAGAGTTCGCTCGGAAACCCCACTTCGCAAACGTACTAAATAGTAAATTCCCAGTTTCTAAACATATTTTAGAAAATAAACAATAAACTCCATAAACAATTTGTATAACGTGTTAAACGTATGTATAGAAACTTAAAACCAACATAACGAATACCATTTGTATATATTAATATTCGTAACCGCAGCAACGAATAGTAAAGACAAAGGGACGGACGTTAGGAAAACACACTCTTTGGGCGTGCTAAATTTCCCGTTTTCTATCATCGTAATAAAATAACTATTAGTAAAATATTTAAAAAATTAACAATGTCCCAAGTAACTATATTATGTACTAGTAACTACAGACAGACAGACAGGTGGATGGACACAACGGGGATATAAGATGTTTTAACTTATGTTTAAATACCTAAACCTAGACTACCTTTTACAAAATATGTGAAATTTAGAGTGATATAAATTTAATATGTTCTATGAAAAGGAGTTTCTTGACAGTTATGTAGTTTTTGAACGGTTGCAACTGCTATTGGACGCCATTCGAAGATTTTAGGAAATATTCACTTGACTAAAAACTCATTTATCTAGTTAATCCATATTGTAATAAATCACTAGGTAGTTAAACGTTCGTATTCTTGAACAGTACATTCATTTTCTATAGTTATTAATACGTCCAATTATCATTCCTTTAACAGTTTCTTACTATTTTACTGAAATAATGATAACAACATATGCGATGATTGATTTTTCGTCAGATTGTTCAACAAATACGTCTTTGGCGTTCAATAATTGTTCAATTCCTAATTTATCTTCCACAATATTGAATGCATTATTTAAATAATTGTTCATGATATAGGATTTACTATGGTTTTCGAATCGCACGAGGTCGGAACGATTTTTATGAATGATGATTGCATTACGCGCGAGACCATCTCACCAAGTTACGGACATCATCTGGACATAAACATATTGTGATTTGCTGCTGCAGTTTTCATCTGACATCACAAAAACAACAAGCATCCTTTGCAGATTTTGTATCTTTATTATCAGTTTCTTCGATGGTTATATCTTGAATTTTGAATCTAAGAATAACACTCTACATATGAGACCTAATGAAAGTCTTGAATTCCCGTAAAAATATCGTGAGATCCCATGTTTTCATAATTTTTCAAAAATTGCAGAGCTTTATATATACATTCTCATTTTTCCGTTGGTTATATAGACTTTGGCAATCGTTCTATGGAATAAACTTCTAACAGCTTTATAAATGTTTCGCCGTCTCTGAAGTCTCTGTATACGTTGCTCCAATATGCCTATCCAACAGGATCAGTGTCGGATAAGGCCGTATCTGAGGAAGATCCATGAGGTCCACGCCCCCTCCAAAATTTTTTTTAACTTTTGTTATATTTTTTATGTTAGATAGTAGCTCTATAGTAAGCATCAATATCAATATATTTAATCAAAACCGATCGGTTAATGAATCAAAACACTTATAAAAACATATACCTACTTACCAACGTAGATTGTGATTTAAATACAACAATAAAACTTGTCAAAACAATCATATAGGTGAAATAATGGGTATAGGTAGGTATGTGGAAACACATTGATATACAGTTATAAAAAACATTGTCAAAAATATATAAAAACATTTTTTTTAAATCATTAACTTTTAAAACTTGCCAAAAATAAGTAATCATAATTTTATTAAAAAAAACGTATATATACCAAATTATAGTTAAATATAATTTTTGAGGTAGTTCTCTGAGACAAGTTTTATATATAAACAAAAAAAAACCCCTATTTTTGTCCATCTTTGATTGAACTGTCCGTAAATATTTTGAAAACTGAGAGTGGAAACACTCTATTTTTGATCGAATTTTTACTTTTTAATATTTATTCCTTAAAATAGTTTTATTAAATCGAAAATCGCTAAATATTAGCTAGTGCAACCAAATATTAAAATATTGGATACAAAAATTTAAAAATTTAAAAAATGTTATTAGATTATAAGTTAATTTGTTAACACAAATTCAAGTCTGCAGCTTTCAAAATCGCTATAATATAATATGAACAAAACATAAATGCGTATACCTGTGTACTAAAATTGTAAAATATATTTTGGACCTTCTCCGAAAATACGGCCTTGGTGTGCGCGAATATACAAAATAAGCGGGTCTACAATAGTATATACACACAATATGGTAGTTCATGAAATATATATATATATATTATTATATATATTGTTGCACTGCAAAGTTATTGCTATAATAATTGGTAAACATTTGGGAGTATGTGTGGCGGATCTCGCTCCCCCCCCCCCTATCACAATTTTTTATTATGTAAAATATTTTCAAAGGTTTTAACACTGCAGTCTGTGCCCCTCTCATAGAATATACCCCCAAGTTTTACTGCAGCTATACTGCAACATTATATTATATATTATCATCGTTGGTTGCGTTATAACCAGTGCTCGAATTGCTGGAGGGGGGAGGGTGCGCAGAGGGACGGAGCTCTTCTACTATTTTATAATATTTTGAGAACACCCTTACTAATTATTTTTTACAGTATACCTATATGAGTTACATATATACTATATAATATATTATATAGTTTAAGGGAACGCTCATTTATTTAAAGCCCGATAGAGTATATAATATATATATATATATATATCCAGTGCCGCAACTTGGTATATATTGGTGGGTGTGCGATCCAATATTAGAGCCTATTTTTTTTTTTTTTTTTTTTTTGCTTATTTACCGTTTTCGAAAGTCTTTTGTGTTAACATGTTAA
>JAIPRL010013714.1:0-10232 GCA_025469235.1 Pemphigus obesinymphae
TTTTTCCATTTCTTTTTATCGTTTTTCGACAAATTAGTTTCAAATTTTTTTTCCTAGGTTCGATATTCGAACTGAACTATTTTGTGTTTAGTTCGGTTCGAAAATCGAACAGTTCGTAACATCACTACTATTAACTAAAGATTATTATGTAGTAGTTACGTATCTGTAAGGTCTTTATATAATAATCAGTCAGAAAAATGAGTGTCCAGTCGGCAAAAACAGAAAAAATGTATGACCTTTTATTTTTGTTTACGTTTACGGCATTTTTTTAACGATATTAGTTATAGGTAATTCAAAGTATAATGTAAATGTAATATGTATAAACCTGATTAAAATAGTTGGATTATACACAAAATATTCGTATTGTGCGATAATATATAATAAATAAAGTCGACTCTCGGTAACTCGAAGTTCAAGGGGAAAAAAAAAATTCGACTTACTAAAAATTTCGAGTTATCAAAAACTTTTAAAAAGTATGTTTTTATTTTTTAATATTTTTTACATTAAAGAAAAAAAAAATGTTTTCTTACATTCCTACTTACATGTTTTAATTTTTAAAGAGTTTTCCCATTTGTAACCAACCACTGCTGGCTTTAAAATGTTCATGCCTCAACTTGTGCCCAAACCCTTCAGCTTTTTCTCGTAGAATATGGGTCCATTTATTGAAATTTTTCTGTCAAGACATTGTTGAAACCATTTTAATAAATAGGATTCTATGTCAGAGTATTCTTCTAGTTTCATTTTTTTTCGAGTTGCCGAGTTTTCATTATAGTTTTTTAAAATTACATCTTTATTTTTAATTATTGTAGATAATGTACTCACTGGAATTCCAAAATCTTTGGCTATTTCTTGTTTTTTTTTCGCCTTTTTCAATAATTTTAAGCAAGATCACTTTTTTTCTGCAAGTGATAATGTTGTTAATTTTCTTTTTTGAGCCATAATAACCACTGTATTAACACTGTCACGCTCACACGATAAACGATTAAACCAACAGACGGCATAGAACTAAAACTGAAATCTATATTGTATGGAGTTATCAAGGTTTAAATTACAAATATGTAGTTGACTGTAATGGTCGGATTTTACAATACAAGTCATAAGCGAAAAATAATCGCCTTGATAAACTATTTTTAGTACTAAATTTGGATAAGAAAATTCGAGATATCGAAAACTTGTCAAATTAATTTTCGAGTTAACAAGATTATTTAAACATTAAGTGTTATTGTTTTTTGAAGGGGAATTTTAATTATTCGAGATATCGAGAATTTCGAGTTATCAAGGTTTGAGTTACCGAGAGTCGACTGTAATAATATATAGTTGCATATTATTTATATAATTTGTTTTATTAACAATAATAATGTATTAAAAGAACATTTTCCAATTCAATTTTTAGTTTTTATACAATTTGACATTTTTAATTTATTTGAACAGAAAAATAAAGTAAATAAAATTACTTTCAAAATTATTGTCAAATTCCATAATACTTTTTGTATGAGCGGAGTAAGAAAGGTATTGATTATACAATGATGTTTATTTATTTTTTATTTGTCTGTAATAAGCAACTTTTCGACCAGCAGGAGTCGTGAAGGAGTTTTGGAATGTGTATGTTAACGATAAAATATTGGTTTTAGTATCTATATGGTAAGTATTTTGAATATGAAATTTTTCGATTTTTCCAGTAGTTTCTTATGTACGAAATAACTATCTATTTGCATTTAAGGAGTAGGAGGGAGCAGTGGATTACAATTTTTATTCAACGTCAAAAATAATAATAAAAATATATATATAAATATGATATTATAACAGTTTGTCGTAATGCATTTAAAGGGAAATAGAAATTAAAATCTTGGACGAAGGTATGACAGCTAGTATATTATATTTAAAATAAATTTCAAAAATAACTTTTTTGATAGCGAATAAATTATTTTGTTTATTTTTTAGAGGTATTTTTTTATTTTCTCCCCCCTCAAAAAAAAAAAAAATGTCTTCGCTCAGAATCGTAGGCATTTAATGAATGTTCAAATCTAATATAGATATTATATTAATTATTATACTCAGTAGGTACCTATCTAAGAAATAAGAGAATCTTTTGACATTTCATTTAATCAGAAAAGAAAGTGATATGACACAGTTAGGAGACGTTGCACATATAAAATAAAACACTAAAAACTAATTTTATGCACACATAAAACACCGGGGCTATACAATCAAAATGACATTATCAAATTTTTATCCCACATAAAGGAGAACTAAGTCGGATTACACAATAATAAAAAAAAAGGTTATGACACGAGACTATTTTTGAATTTATCGCAGAGTTTCTATTAACTGAGTCATTTAAAAGAAGATAAAATTTACCTTTGAATTAAATGTAAATTTCGTAGAAGTTAACTATGAACTCTAGAAGCGGGATAATGTACCTATAGAGTTGTCTCGCCATCCAATCCGGTAATGTCCCTAATTTAGTAATATCTTAGACACTCCCCGAAAAATTGCCCTAAAATTCGCCACTGACTTATACTATAACCATTTGTGTCCAAGTACTATATATCCATTATAAAACTTACAACGTTGACTCATCCGTTTCGCCGACTTGGCATAATACAAATAAAACAATACTGGTTTTTCAAAGGCCTTGGGCAGCTGGACCGGATTAAGAAAAAAAAAACAATTATAATACACACTTGTAAAATGTGTAGTGTATATATGATATATTAAGCTAGTTTCACCAGTTCAACTGCTAACAGTTCAGCAAAACCGAAATAAGTTATTAAATTGATGTATAAAAATTAATAAAATATAAATCACCCTTTAGAGAACACGAACTATAAAGTTGCTTTATAATAACATATTGTCAATAACATTTTAAACAGTGTTTTTTTTTTTTTTATCCTGAAGGTAGCAAAAGTAAAATGTCTTCTGATAATAATAATATTATATGTGTATATCAGTGTTACATAAAGTCAATAATTATATTTTTCTAGAATATACTACAATTATGTATAAACATCAATGTTTTAACTAAAGAAGTGGTCAAAATCTGCAGGGACGTATCCCAAACCATTTTTTGTTGTATTGTTTTAGACACTTAAAAAAAAAAAAAAAGTTCTCAATATATTAATATTTGTAAGACTATATTTAAAATGGATCCCGCGCTCCACTCTCAAAGTGAAAATTTCTAGCTAAATAAATATATATCATTAAATTTTTTATATAAATAAAGACATATCCTGCAGTTTGTTAGGAAATTTTATATAAAGGCTGAAAACATAACCTTGGTAATATTGATAAAAAAAAAAATATATAAATTCAATGAACGAAAGAACCATCACTATACCTATCTACAGCCGACAAACATTTTGTTCAATGAGCAACTATGGATTGGTATTTTCTAAAATATTTATTTCATAAAAAGTAGTAAAGGGTTTAATCGAATAACTTTGTCATATATATATAACAAGTTATTGGAAGGTTAAAATAATTATTTTTTTGACAAAACAAATATGTATATATTAAAATAATATACTTTTTAATAATTGTGCGAATATAATAGTTATTATCAAGTTGACAATTTATTGTCAAAATTAAAAAATAATATTAACAATATATTTATTGATCTAATAATAGTTATATCATAAAATACTGTTAATATTAATCATGACAATGTTAATTAGTAATGGTAGCTTTTCGTTATAACTGCAGGTAGCAAATCAAGTTTGACATTTTCAACCGTATTTTTTTTCCAGTGTATAAACCTTTAAGAAAATTTGAAAATAAAAAATGAAAATTTAACCATTTATTTTACGTGTATTTAGTAGTTATATAAATGATCCGGTGTCAGTAGGTATTATATCACCTTTTATCGGTGTGTATAGTCATGATATTGGAAAACATGTTTATACGTTAGTCGATTAAAAATACATTTTAAAATCATTTTAGAGCTATAATATCTACCTATATTTACTAAAAAAATGTATAAATTACAAGAATTATTTAAGAAGCTTTATTATCCAGGAATTTTAATTTCCTAAACATTTATCTCATTATTGAAGACAAAAAGTTTATATTTACATTTTTTAAATCACATATTTGATAATTGATATTTTGAAAAACGATCAATATTGGAATATCCTAGTTGATTCTGAGTGGTCCAAATTAGTTCCCGGGTCGATACGAAGAGTAGGTACATCCAATTTGGTCCCTGGGTTTTGACGAAGGGTATATCAGAATTTGGTACCCGCGTGTTCTTACGAAAGTGATGTCCGAGTTTATTCCTCCCCGTTTTATAGAGACTTAGGACGGTCTACATTTAGTATGTATGGTTAAATTTTTTTTTTTTTATGTATAAAATTTAGTAGGTATACTTATATGTATACGGTATGTTATAATAACGTTATAATATTATATGTTATATAAAACTGTATTTTTCTTTATTGTTTTGATATAGGTAAAATGTGTGGTAAAAATGTATAACAGCAAATATTATAGTTATTTCATTTTACAACCGTTAGGCATTTTTCATTCGTTTCAACAATCCTACCGGGGGGACAAATATTATTCGGACGTGCGCTGCATAAAATTTCCGGAGAACCAACTCGAATGTGAATTTTCAGGTATGGGAACAAATTCGAATGCAGCCGACCAAACATATAATAGTGGTAGATTTTTTGATTGGTAACAAGTACAAATTTGTTATTTTCGACCATACTTCTTCTCTCTGCAGTATATAGAAAGGTAATAATATAAAATGAAAGGATAACAAAGTAAATTATAATAATTGTTCGTACATATATTATAATGTATCGTAGCTATATATATATATATATATATATAATTAATAACAATAGCGCTGTAATTTGACCAGGCAAGATTCTAAATTAACGTCAATCGCAGACTAATATACAGTGTACAGATGCGACAAATGACAATAGCGTTATAATTTCGTATGCTCCATCATCGTATACACGTGAAAAAATACACCACACGTGTTTTTCTTGTACCTACACGAAATTCTACGTCTCAATAATGTATTCGATGTACATAATAAAATCCTTTCTTACGTTATACACATTGGATACATGTTATTCGAATATTTGGTACTCATAATTGGATACTTGCATTATTTTAAATCTTTGTGCTAAACTAAAAATAATATAAAACTAAATATATATAATATATTTCGAACAAATTTGGTGTAGGCACAACCCTCCTCTGCAAGAATTGCAAATTTATTTATTTTTTGAAAATGTATACGGATTTCGATGTAGGTATAAACACGAACATTATCATCCGCGCACGATTAAAAGAAAATATTATTAAAGAAAAAATAATAACGAATTTTTCGATTTTTCTTTTTTCAAACAACGTATTTTAAATTAAAACGCACTTGAGCACTTGTATCTGTAACCTATATAACGTATATCTACCTACCTACCTACTATAAGCTAGTATATAAATCTAAAAGCAGTTTTCGGTTCACGCTAAAGGCGGCAATGTATATAATATATAGTTGTTTCTGTTGAAATACGTATACTTACCTATGCAGTTAAAAATGTATTATTTTGGTGATTTTGATTGTAAGTTCTGACTTTGGTCGGTCTCGAGCGAATGCATCTTGCATTCCATGCAAGTTATTTTTAATTACATACCTATACTCTCTGACAATATATCGAGACTCGGAGTAAAAAGGTTCGATAACATCAATTTTTGAAATTTTTGAAAATCTAATCTAATTATTCATTTGTTTTACCCGACAATAAGATCATACCGAGATAGAAGGATTTTACTCTCAGCCCGCGATATGTCGTTGAACTTAAAATCGATGTAGACACACACACACACACACACGGACGTAAATATTAGAGATGTGAGCTTGGCAAATTTACCTTGTAAATTTTACCGATTAAAAATCGAGTGACTTCCCTCAGTTCAATTACTTTTATAATGCACGTAATAATTTACGTTTTGAAATTAAATGAGAAGATGAGGCGCTATTGATACGTAATATACTGCAGTATAGCGGTATGTTAGTATTAAAGAATTCAGTTTCGTCCATGCGCATAAATCACAAATATTTACAATACAACCCAAACATATATGAAACAATAATTTTGGCGTGTAAAATGATATTAAAACAGAATATTTATTTTTTATAATTTCGTGTACAGATTGAAAAACGTCTAGAAAAAAAAAAAAAAAAAAAATGGTGTACTTCGCTCGTTGGGTGTCGGTAGGGGTGCAGGATGCACTCCGCCACTGGGCAAGATAGGTACTCTTGGTGGATGTATTGCATTCAATAAAACGATTCTGAGCGTAGCTTCGGTGTAGCATTCATAACACTCTCAATATTAGTTATGTACTCAGTAATACCTACCTATGTTTAACAAGATCCAATGTGGAAATAAATATGATCTTAACGAATAATAACGAAGAAATGAAAAATCTGGATTTGACGAAATCGTATTTTTTCGTCATTTCTTTTTCGGTAGTTTTTCTTTTACGCGTTAAAAAACTCGTTGAGAAAATCGAAAATCGACCTCTCTAGAGTACCTATCGACTAGACGACATTATAGCTACAGGAAACCGTAATATGTAACTTGTAAGCTTGTATAAAGCTCTCCTTCTGGCAGTGAGTAAAAAAAATTTTAAAAAATAAACATCATTATAAAACCACTATAGCCACCGTACGGTACGCTCAGAATCTAAAAATAGGATCGGCGTTAATTTTACGGCTAAAATCAATATATCTCTATATACCTATAGTATAGTAGTAGATGTGTATATAATATATATATATATTATATATACTATATATACTGTGGCGTGTGCGGGTGCAAGAGTATAAAATATAAATTATATATACATTTCAATATAACATATCGACTACCTAATTAGTTATACCGTTTTTTTGGAGGTCATCAACTATATATATACGAATTAAAACAGGAAAAAAATGATTAAAAAAAAAAAAAAATGATTATTTTTTTAATAAACTTTCTTAATATATACCTGTTGGTATGTATGATATTCTTACTCGTGGTCGTGTACACATATTATAGGTAGGTACCTACACAATAATATTATTAAAAGTGATATAATGCGGAATATTGCCGAACGCGTTTGAAACTCGGAATGGCGAAACGTACCTATATTATATTATAATAATATGCTTATCGACGAAATATCGCGCGCGCGCGAGAATGTCCGACGAACAAACGGATCGCACCGAAGGGGCTCCGTATTATGTACGTAAATAAATTCTGTTGCTAAAACCGGTTCGTGATCGAATTCAAGGAGCTATCTCTGCGGCGGTACCCACCTATACCACGGTTATACCTCGGTTATGTGCACAATATACACGAATCCCCCACAGTTCAATAATATGTCCTCGACTATAAATATACCTTACCCGCCACAGGTCATAATGATAAAAAAAAAAAACAGAAATAGATGACGTACCATTATTACACGTATTATACACACGCGCGTAATAAGTAAATATGTGATAACAGAGTGATTTTTGATATCTCGGAAAGTAGAAATAATTTTCGTGAAATTTTTTTCAGAAAATTCATTGTTCACTGTTTTTCGCCATAATATATTTTCAAACTTTTATCCCCCCCCCCTTATTCGTTAAAACCGTATCGACTATCGGCAATCTATATGATCTATATTATAGGTTCTTACGATACGATATATTTTTACAAAAACACGTTTCGATTTATTAAACCTGATAAATATCACCTATAAGCATTGGAATTCAAGACGTGGCCGCGTGGAGAAATATATCGAAAAATAAAAAAAACCGAAAGTCCATACAAAAGTTTTTACAAATAAGGAATGGAAATAATACAGAATTTAAAAATATGAATAATGATACAGAATGGAGTGTACAAATAACATTCTGAAAAAATATCACAAAAATTATTTACACTTCCTGAGATGTAGCCTAGCTGGCCCGTGTTGTTATGTAACCCCGTATATTAGGTATATAATACCTATACTCGTATATAATAATATAATATACAATTAGTGCTGGGAATGTATAATGCCCTGAAAAATCGTAAAAATTTCAAAAAATTACTCGAAAATCTCGAAAAATGTACTATAAAATTAATTTAATGATTCAAAGTAACGAAAAAAATATATTTAAATTTAAAAAATGTAAAAAATGAATTTAAAATGTTAATATTAAATGGATAGGTATAATGAAACCCCATCGTCATGACTTACCGCACCCCTAATTCCTAAAATGTACATTAATTCACTGGCGATTTAATATCTATACACAGTGAATAAATATCTTATAGGTATAAGAAAAACTTTTAAAATAATCACTGTGTTTAATGCTTATATCCTACACAAACAATTATTATGATAAAAACGAAATATTATAATCTCCAAAGTATAGGTATTTCGTTTCCTATAAACGACGAATAAGAATAAAATACGTATAGTCTTGAAAATGTATATACATTTAAACGTATATAAATGTATTATGTATACACATAACGCTATAATAATACGCTCGTATACCTATTAATTTATTACATTTAATTAATTACGAAAAAAAAAACACACACACACACACCGCGAAGAGATGAATTTTAAGTATAGGTATCAAGTCGATATTAAATTCTAATACCTACGATATATAACGATAAAATTGTTTATTGTGTAATGTGTATTACAACGACAACGACGGTATAAGACGGCAATAAAACTAACTCGGGCACGATTCGTTTGTGCCCGGCTTCACCGTGTAATTCGTGCCGACAAGTGGGGACGATTATTATTGAATTTTATGCGGTCGATCCGGGCGTATAGCGGAGTTGTGCACGCCGCCGCGTCGCGCGGTGCCCGTAGTCTATTTTCGTATGTACTTACCTAAATTGATATTAATAATAATCGTATATTGTACGATCGATCGCTTGGAACTTTGCGTTTTTTTCGGTCGTTGTCCGTCAGATTGACGAAATATTATATTTATTATATTCAATTTTAGTTCTTGGTAAATAATTTTCTTTTATTCAATATGTTCGGCGGGGCACGTACTCGTGTGCCCATTGGCACGAGCCGCCACTGAATATATCTATAAGGTAAGTAGAGATCTTCTGACTACAGCTTAATATGAAATTTGAATATCTGAGCATTTTTTTTTTTTTTTATGTTTTTTGTAAATAAATATATTGAAATCTAATGATAATAAATTGATGAACGGATAAGATAACCAGTAGTTTTAATATAGTATTTTGCAGGAGAAGATTAAAATTTGATTAAAAAAAAATGCTCTTAACCTTGACGAATATGCAGTAAAACGTCGAAAAATGCAAGATAAAAGTTATCTACAAGACACATTTTCCACTTATGTTTTGAAATAAGTATGTACCAGTAAAAAATTACATCGAATCAGATTCCCAGCCCTATATAATATTATATCAATTATAATAGGTATACATATCGCACCTCTAGAACAAGACTGCCACAACTAAAAATGCATAGTTTTGAGAAAGAGCGATTTGTAGTTTAAAACTAAGATATTTCACGTGGTTCATTACCCATGCATTTGAAAATAAAATCTTAAATACATACAAACATGCTGTACAATATAATTTCTTCAAGTATTATGAAATATTCTTTTAGGCCCAAAGTGTTAGACTTGTGGCCTTTTGCAATTTTTTAAGCGAATGCAAGACTGCCATATTTTTGAGACGTGGCTGTATTGCACGCCCAGATTGATTGTAAGACGGCCATATGCTGACGCAAAGCGGGAAAACATTTATATTTATAAATATACAAGACTGCCGGGTTTTGTATTACGGCTGCACTATCACAAGTTACGAAATGCAATGCCGGCCATGACTGTAAATGTTACCGTTTTGCACTAAACGTATCACACGAAAATCAGTTTCTATTTAGCGCCAGAACGCCACAAATCGAAATAATAAAAAAGTCAGTGTTGAATTTCAACTTGAATGATTAACTGGATAAACGCGCATGTACTGCCATAAAGTGAATATGGCTCTGTCGCTTGGAAAATCAGCTAGAAAAAAAAATAAATAGACCTTGCATCGTATAGATCCAATTTTGTTCGAAAGTATAGTCGTAAGCAGTGTTGGGACAGATAACTCATTTTGTTATCTAGATAAAAGATATAGATAATGACAGAAGGATTATCTAAGATAAAGATAAAAGATACATTTTGGTTATCTAGATAAAAAGATAAGATAAGA
>JAIPRL010013715.1:0-10231 GCA_025469235.1 Pemphigus obesinymphae
ATCTCAGCTACACTCATTCTCTGTTCTATCTTTCTACCTACTGCCCAACATTCCGTTCCATACATCATTGCAGGTCTCACCACTGCCTTATAAAATTTACCTTTTAACCTAATAGGGATTCTTTTATTACACAGAATACCTGACACTTCTCTCCACTTCGTCCATCCACACTTAATCCTGTGTTTCATATCCTCTTCGAAACCCCCATCTTTCTGTACAATGGACCCTAAATACTTGAACCTCTCCACTTCTCCCACCACATCCCCACTTAACTTTATTTCTAGCCTTTCCCTATTCCCTCTGTGTTCCAAAATCATACTCTATATATTATAAAAATATTAAAACTATTATTGTTATATAATATAAATATTTAAGATACATAAAAGAGACAGAGGTGATTATATAATATGATTATATGAAAAACAATATTTTTCCCCCTTCCTCTTTTTTTTTACCTGAACTAAAATCTCTAGTATATATATATATGGAATTTTCACAAAATAAATATCTTTATTTTAGTACTTTACTATAATTAATAAATGTATTTATACATTCTTCTGTTACTTACTCGACAAAGTGTTTCATAGCAAATTGATGGATATTTTTGAATTACAATATAATAAATTGTATAATTATTATACACACATACACATACACTCAAATACATACATTGCTTAAAATGTAATATAATAATACCTTATAGGTAATAAATAAAAATAAAAACAATTTACTCCACCTATATCTTACACAACGTGCGAAATGCTGACTAGGCTTTTGATATCTTGATATTTGTTTAAAAAATATAGAAAACGTTTTTAGTTCTCAATAATTGTTTTGAATGAAGAACACTTAGACTGTGATTTCTCGAAGAATTTTTCTAATAACAACAAATGTCTTACTTCTCAGTTATAAAAGGTATAAATAGATATCCTAGATTTATTTGTTATGTTTGTAAGATTCAGAGAACACCACACTCAGATTATGGAGATATTTTTACTTTTCTCATTCTTCAATCTTTAGTTGATAAAAGATAAAATAATTACTTTTTATTTTTACAAAAATTGCTTAATAAAAATAAAATAAATATGAAAAATCAAAAAAAATGTAATAGATGACTATTACTTATAAATATAAGTATAAATTATCCTCTTAAGCAAAATAAACATAAAAATCAAAGGTAATGATACCAGAAATAATAATTTATTTTATGTTCCTAACTATACATCAAAAGGTATGTCAAACCATTGATTAATTATATATGTAATTATTAATTAATCAATGGTCAAACTCACCGCTAAATATCTTAATGTATTGTGGTAATACAAACCATTACACGTCACTCTCATTATTATTATTATTGACTACTATATTATTATTTTAAAATTATTTTTTGTATACTTAAAATAATTTAAAACTTTTTATTATTTATTATTATTATTAGGTTGGTATTTTTTTTACCATGTATAATAATATAATAATACATGGTTACTATTAAATAAATTCAATGTGTTTAATGTAAACTATATTAAAATGTTATGACTCACATTATTTATTGTAAATGAGAAAAGTCTGTATATAAATATAAAAATTAAAAAATTTTAAAAATTAAATTTCAACAAATACCTAATACAAAGTCTTAACCCTTAAGGGATACCAAAAAAATAAACATTATTCCATAAAATATAATCTAATAGTTAATAAAAAAAAAATAGTAAATAATTCAATAATAAATGTAAGAACCTATATAACTTTATTTTTATTGTAATATACATTAAAATGTAGAAGTATAAAGACCCGAACCTTATTTTTCAAAAAAATACTATAGTATGTAATAACCATTTAATATCAAGTTTTAATAGATGAAGTCAAAGTTTTAATTTAACAAGAGTAATTTAACTTAATAATTTCTAGATCCAAGTGTACAATGATTTTCAAAATAAAATATTTATAACAAACTTAATACCGTAATTTTCATTTAACATGTAGTATTGAAGATTATAAATTCTAATACATTTAATAATAATTATTAATACAATTTTCTGATGAAATTGCTGAAAATTCAAAAAAAATCTTTAGGAAAAATATTTGTTAAGTAAATGTATAGACAAAATGTAAACAACAATATTATTTTAATTTAAAGTATCTAGAAATATTATGAATACCTAATTTATCATTTTTATCATACGATTCATTGTTGGAAATTAACAATGTATTCCTCAAATAAATAAAAAGGTTATATAAATATTTTGTGTCTAGTTTCAAAAATTTCATTTAGGAATATGCTATAATTGCTCATTTATATATTTATATTTATGATTGACTTCAGATTTCTTCATGTTCTATTAATTAATATCGGTAAAATTTAGAATATCACTAGATTTATAATAACTATTTACAACCATATAGTGTATGTATGGAATGTATAATATGTATATGTGTATATAGTGACTAAATAATTATAGTATATGACTATTTTGAGTTAATGTTTTCTTTTTTTTGATCTGATAAACCTATTGAAATATTTATAACCTATATGTTATATTATATATTAAGAATAAATTCAAGAATAAAGATACAAATTAGTTTTAATTTCAATTCTGATAAAACATATACAAATAACACAAAGTTACAACAAATTACCGAAAAACATAAATCAAAAGTTAAAATATATCATATTTTTTTTTATTTTGTCGAGATAACTGCTCCCAAAAACATCCTTCCCCTACCGTTCATCATATTATAATACATTCATCTATTTTTATAGATCGACGGTAATTATGTATGAGCACACCTTTGAAATAAATGATATGGTAATTTTGGATATAAATTACGATAGTTTTGGTTTTTTTCACAACAGAGGGAAGCATGAAATGAATACGTCATTTTAGTGTCATTATTTTTATGTTTTACTCTAAAAATCAGTGTTGTGGTTTTTTTATATCTGATGTTGTCGATTCGTGGTAATTCCATATCTATTATTTTAATACAAGTATGGCTAGTGATATTATCTCCATAAATATTCAATTATCGAAGGAAAAAAGTATTAGAAATATAGTCAAGTTTACACCTCGATCAGAGACACCCGAAGAAAATTTTCTGAGTTGGTGTAAAATGTAATGCAAGTAATTAATAACCAATAATAAATTGAAGACTCAATTCCACAAAATGTTTCACTTTATTTTGGTAAATACGTATTTCAGTAACAAATTTACCATCTTCAGTAAACAATAACGACTTCAAAAAAAAAAAAATTTTTGTGAAATTGAGTCTTCAATTTATTATTAAAAAAATCCACAAGTACTCAAATTATAAACAGTTAATAACCAGTAAAGTGAACTCAATTTTTCATCCTATGCACTATTTAGATTAGATTTTTAATAAAAATTGTTTGTAATATGGATTATTTCACATAATTCATATAACTACTCAAACAGTCAGACGTTATCAAAATCATGTTAATTAGGTTTTTCATGAACATTAAACGAATGACATCAAGTCTACATAGGTTATAGGTATCTATATATAGAAACAATTAGGTACTTTATTTCGCAAATTTTATAATATCTAAAGGGTTAAATTTTAAATAACATATTCAACTTTACAATGTACAAATAAAGATATAAGAATGGTATATTTTCAGTACCTAAATCTGGATTTAAATAAATCTCAGTAAAATAAATCAATCAATCAATAATAATATAAATAAATAATAAATCAATGATATTATAATAATCGTTTTTCTTTTCGTGTTATTAGGATTTTTTCATTTAATATCAATAATGTAGAGCCATTAGATAACAGCAAGCTTATGGTTTTTCAAATTCTATCGTGTTCAAATTTCGCGGATAACACCATCTGTGTTTGGTCAGGTCAAATACGAACATATTATGAGACGACATTCGTCTTACATTTATTAAATATTATAAAATATTCACCACATCGAAGATTAAAAGTTAAAATGGCATAAATGGTACAACATATCATTAAAATTTAGGACTTAAATATAATAGTATTATACATGATCAATGAAAATTTTCTAAAAATTCCAAAACCATTATTTTTGGAATTACAAGAAAATAACCACAATAGATATTGATGAATGAGTGAAATTGCTGTTGTTTTTCCTTACACGTTTATTAAACATTGAAAATATAATATAATTAATAATAACATATATTAAATATAATAAGTACACATAGTGATGTAAAATATGATGGTAATAATCT
The DNA here is from genome assembly GCA_025469235.1 of Pemphigus obesinymphae. Taxonomy (NCBI): domain Eukaryota; kingdom Metazoa; phylum Arthropoda; class Insecta; order Hemiptera; family Aphididae; genus Pemphigus; species Pemphigus obesinymphae. The sequence goes on from JAIPRL010013715.1 coordinate 4,227, forward strand.
TTTGGAAAAATATTCTCAAGGTTGAGAATTATTGGTGATTTTCTTTTTTAGCCATATTTTATCCCAAGGGGGTTTTGAGGGGGAAGGCGCGACGTTGCCAACGCCCCTCCTTGGAGTTTTTTTTATAATTATTTGAGGAGTATAATATTAATTTTGATTTTGAATAGGGATTAGGCCTTTATTTTTCAATTATCCTTATTCGCCCCTCCCCCTAAATCAGCTTTTGTAATCCAAGGGTCTATAGATAAATATGTAGTTGGAATATTAAGTAGGTATATGAACGCAGGTACAGAATAATTATGTACACAAATAATAAATTCGTTATATGAATTTTTTAAATTATTACTGTTACGACGCGATTTATATTAAAAATTGTAGGTATCTATTGTTCTAATAGACGACAGATGACTATACTATATTGTATTCTATATTTTATAAATTTGAATAAACAGTGGCGTGTAAAGGCGGCAGAGATGCCATTTCAGTTTTTCATAATGGTGTGCGAAAATGTATAGAAGCCAATTTCCAACAATTCGATTGTTAAAATACAATTTTTATATTATTTTATAATAGTTATATTTTTTGCGCCAGCGCCGCCTGGTTGAAAATATAAATATTAAAAAGATATTTTTCGTTCATTATTTAGCATGCAATTAGCACAAATTTACAAGAGAGACTCCGAAATTCACACGTAGGTATTTACTTTGTTTGCAATTTTTGTTTTTCGTTTTTAGGCATTGCACAAACACCGAATCGAATCGATATTTTATGATGATCAAAAATAATTTTCCCTCAATATTTACCATGAATTTGCATAACAGACTTCGAAATTCTCACGGATTTACTGTAATACATAGAAAATTTTAATATAATAATATTATCGTACTTATGAAATAAACGAACCAGATACAATAAAATTGAACAACAGTGCATCAAATTCAAATAATATACCCAACATAAATTCAAATAAACCGCCCATATTTTATTAAAAAATCCCGCGTTTATAACGCGACGTTATCAGCTGATTATATTAAAACTACAATATTCGATTTTAACATGCCACGCGTACGATATTACGCATTAATATAATGTTTCACATATTAACCAATAACATTCAATTCTTATATGCCTCACACACACCACGACGCAATAATTACCAGCTGCCAAAAAAAAAAACAAGTAGATAATCCCCTTCCCGTATACGAATTGGTGGGGACAGATGATCGCTATCATCTAGGTTATATAAGACATCGCAACAACACTTTTTAACACTCTCTCTTTTCTCACAACACTTTTTATTTCGTTACTTAGAATTTTACGTATGCTCTGTCCTACGCTGCGACGACGAGTCACCTCGCCGTCATAGCGTGGGTATAAGAAAGTCGTATTATCCTAAATACCGAGACCTATACTCGTGTAGGTACCTTTTTTTGAGCATATCATAGCACGTATATATTTTGATTTTTTTTATTAAAATATTACGTGTGGTGGCTCTATTTTCTTTTATCCTTTCTGATGCATTGTTATCGATTCAAATATCCGTATTATACTCTAAATTTGCATTTAATTTATTTACAATATTTTTTTCACTACATCTAACTTACAAATTAACGAATATTAATCCATCATTTTCTTTTATTTTGTCTCACAGAAGACGTTTTTTGATTCAGAATTAAACTTACTTACATGGCTTCAGCTTAATTGCAATCGCCAAATATCTGTTTAAATACTGTGGATCAAAAAATTGCATATTCCGTGGCAATTCGCTGCAGCAACCTCTGTAGTTGAAATAGACAAGTAGAAAATTCAATATTTTACACATATCCAACTTAATCTTCATTTTCTCTATTTTGTTTCACAGAAGGCGTTTTTTGATTCAGAATTAAACTTACTTACATGGCTTCAGCTTAATTGCGTTCGCCAAATATCTGTTTAAACACTGTGGATCAAAAATCTGCATATTCCGTGGCAATTCGCTGCAGCAACCTCTTCTTCTTCTTTTTCTTCTTCTCCTTCGCCTTCTCTCCTAACTATTTGGGGTCGGCCACCCTGGTCCTACACTTCCACTTAACTCTATCTTCCGCATCTTCTTCACTTACTCCCACCTTCCTCATGTCACTCGTCATTACATCCCCCCATCTCTTTTCGGTTGTCCCCCCCCTCTTACCAACGACATGCATTTCCCTTACTAATCTTACTGCCTCAGTGTCTTCCCTCCTTAATACATGCCCGAGATATCTTAATCTATTCTCTCTCATTTTGTCTACTATCGAAGCTACCACTATACTACCTCTGATATACTCATTCCTTATTTTATCCTCTCTAGTAACTCCACTCATCCACCTAAACATTCTCATCTCAGCTACACTCATTCTCTGTTCTATCTTTCTACCTACTGCACAACATTCCGTTCCATACATCATTGCAGGTCTCACCACTGCCTTATAAAATTTACCTTTTAACCTAATAGGGATTCTTTTATCACACAGAATACCTGACGTTTCTCTCCACTTTGTCCATCCACACTTAATCCTGTGTTTCATATCCTCTTCGAAACCCCCATCTTTCTGTATAACGGACCCTAAATACTTGAACCTCTCCACTTCTCCCACCACATCCCCGCTTAACTTTATTTCTAGTCTTTCCCTATTCCCTCTGTGTTGCCTTTAACCAAAATCATACTCTATATATTCTGTTTTACTCCTACTAATCCTTAGTCCATTACTTTCCAGAGCTTCCCTCCATCCTTCAAGTCTACCATTCACTTCCTCAGGACTTTCTCCTATCAGTACTATATCATCTGCAAACAACATAAACCATGGTACCTCCCCCTGTATATCCTTTGTTATCTCATCCATTACCAGGGAAAATAAGTAAGGACGCAAAGCTGAACCCTGATGTAACCCCACTCTGACCCTAAAATCCTCAGTTTCTCCACACAGACTTCTCACTCTTATACTCGCCCCTTCATACATATTTTCAATTCTTAGCCAGCCTGTAAACTTCTCTCCCCCTTCTTTAATTCCTAACCTCTCATACAACTCATCAAATTTCTCTAATTTAGCTTTACTCACTGTACTTTTTGCTGCTTTAGATAAACTTTTATACTCTATCCAATCCTCCCTCTCTCTGTTTTTCTGCCATTTCTTAAACTGTATATTTTTCTTTGATATTATATCCTGTACTTCTTTTGCCCAACACTATCTTTGCTTACCCTGTTACATATTACCTCTACACACACCGACGACTTTCTTAGCAAATTTTTTAACACCTTCTGCTACTTTTTCCCACATTTCGTTTATATTCCCTTCCATGTTCCACATCCCTGCCCCAATTATCTTTCTTATAATTACTTTTATATTTTCACCCTTTAGTTTCCACCACCTAATCCTTGGTTCCTTAACTAACCTCCTCTCTTCCACAAAACATAATCAATTTGTGATTTGTTCCCTCCACTCTTAAAAGTTATATAATGCTCTTCTCTCTTCCTAAAATAAGTGTTCAGAATCGCTAATTCATACGCTGATACAAAGTCAAGTATTTTTTCTCCAGCCTCATTTCTTTCTCCATAACCATACACTCCATGTACTTTATCATAATCTATTCTATCACAGCCTACATGTCCCTTCATATCCCCACCAATTACAATATTCTCATTTCCTTGTACTCCTCGCATTACTTCATCCATCTCTTTCCAGAACTCTTCTTTCTGACTTGCCTCACATCTCACTTGTGGAGCATACGCACTTACTATATTTAATACCTTATTCTCTAATATAACTCTCACTAAAACAACCCTATCACTTTCTCTATTCACCTCTACCACTTTTCCTTTCCTTTCTTCATCTAATATCACTCCCACCTAATTCCTTGTACTAGTTCTTCCTGAATATATGATTTTATACACCTCATCAATTTCTCTTGCTCTCTCCCCTTTACACTTTGTTTCTTGCACACAACAAATATTCACATTCTTCCTCTTCAAAACTTCTGCTAACTCCCTACTCCTACCTGTCAATGTTCCTACATTCCACGTACCTACTCGCACTTTGAACCTATCCTGCGTACTCAAGTGTGAATCTAACCCAAAACACTTTGGTGTTTTCCCTACACCATCGACATCACGGCCGTTGGGTAGACCCACACATATAACTGATGGAACGGCTACCGCAGCCGTTGTCAGGCTGGTACTGGTCACTTGGTCCCTTAGGCTATCTCCACACCCAAGTACGCAATTTTGTTTTCCCCGCGAACATCCGAGATAGGAAAACTCGCCTATATTCTTTTTAAGACTTCTCATAATTTTTTGACAAGTTTTATGCCGGCTGTCGACCTGACGCAACCTCAATTATTTAACTTTTACGAGAAGCATGAGGAAACCGTGGAGGTATTCACCGTGGAGTTAGTGCCAAAAAGTGTTGTTGCGATGTCATATATTACCTAGATGGGAGTGACCGTCTGTCCCCACCAATTCGTATACGGTAAGTGGATTATCTACTTGTTTTTTGTCAGCTGGTAATTATTGCGTCATGATGTGAGTGAGGCATATAAACATTGAATATTATTGTTTAATACGTGAAACATTATATTAATGCATAATAATGTACGTGTCACATGTTAAAATCGAATATTGTAGTTATAATATAATCAGCTGAGAACGTCGCGTTATAAACGCGAGATTTCTAAATAAAATATGGGTGGTTTATTTGAATTTATGTTGAGTATATTATTTGAATTTGGTGCATTGTTGTTCAGTTTTATTGTATTTGGTTCGTTTGTTTTATAAGTACGATACTATTTTAATATTACAGTTTTCTATGTATTACATATCCGACCCAGGTCGAAATTTTTATTTTTTTTTTTTAACGTTTTTATTTTAATTTGGTTGTTGGTCAATGTGATTTAAATTTGATTTTAATCTGAATTTCGTATCCATAAATTGCATTTCAAGTAATTTGATCGCAAGTAGAGTATACGTAGTTGTCATGAATGTAGTGGGTGGTGATGTAGTTATTGTAGTTGTAGTAAGTAAGGTAGAATAGCCGGTTCTGCCCCCCCCCAAAATTCTCCCGGAGGATTTCACCACCCTACCCTAAAAATCACGTGACCCCACTTAAACCCTTCTAATTGGGCAATTAATCATCGATGACCTCAATTGAAAACCGATTAACCTCGATTAATCATCACTAATTGACTAATGAACCCCAATTAATAATCGATTAATCCCAATTAATCATCGATAATTGGCCACTTGACCCCAATTGACCTATGCCAATTAGCAAATTAACCAATTAGTAGCACTTAACCCTATACCTAAAATTTGTCAAATTTTCAACTTTTTCCAAATTTAACCCTTTCGCCGAAATTTGTGGATTCAGTGCGAATCGGCGGGCACTGTTCGATCCGACCCCCCTCTTGCCCTTGTACGTCACGAGGACGTCCTCAAATTAATTTTTGCTTTTTCTGACCGAGAAACCTTCCCTGCCTCTCCACCGCCGCCGTTGACCCCGTTTAGACACCACGATCGTCTTCCCCGCCCGCCTGTCTACCACCTTCGCGGACAAAGCCGCAGCTGCCGCCGTCGTAATTCTCAAATTTCACACTTATTATTGTTATCGACATAATGTTATATAATATAATTATTATTATATTAATTTTTTTAACGTTGTCGATGGATTCTCGGACACCGGCCGACGCAACCCCGCCGATTGACCCGATCGTAATACAGTTAAATATAACGGCTGGCTCCTGTTATTCATCTCGAAAAAATCATTACGTTAAGTACGAGTCGTTTAAATAACAGGCGGATTGGGGCGAAGTGATTTTTATTTATTTATTTATTTATTTATTTATATATATAAACGCCTTTAAGGCTCATGTACAGATCAGTAATATAAGATAACAATATAAAATTAGGAACATAATATAATAAATACAAATTACATTATGTAAATAACATAGCTAATAGATTAAATGAATATAAAATAAAATAACCTACCTATGGA
>JAIPRL010013716.1:0-10231 GCA_025469235.1 Pemphigus obesinymphae
CATCATTCTTGTGACAATTACGCTCACATGCATGTCCACAGTCTAACCGATCGAAGCATCTAAATGTACAATTTGGGTTTTTTTCATGACATTCTTTTATTATCTTATGACCACATTTATCCAAAACGATTTCAATCTATTTTTTTCATGTTATATTTACAACAATAATAATATACTACGAATGCACAATAAGCAAATTATATATAATTATATTCTAACCTTTTCGTTACAAAGATAAGTAACTGTATCAACAAAGCATGGCAATTGCTTTTGGTGCCCACATGGTAATTCTTTCAACATGAGTATAGTACACTCTCCACAATCCATAAAACATAATTTCATACATCGATGATTATGATTACAACTCCTATAATATAGCATGTATAATTACAATATTAATATTGGTAATTTTGAATTTTGGGTAGTCGTTACACCGAAATAAATCACCCATGAGGTGCCATGGCTCTATTAAATTTGAAAAATATTTGAGAGAAATGATATTTATAAGTTGTTTCATGTGAATGTGTTTTGTCATACATGATTTGTAGGTGCTTCTATTCTTTGTTGGGAATTTTAGAGTTCTTCTATTTTTCACTCAACTAATTTTCTCTTAAAGAAATCTCTTAAAGAAACTTTTCAAGAAAGTTTTTTTACATACTTTTAAATAAGCTTGAGTATGAGGAGGCTATTTTGGTGAAATATAAATAAACTTAAACGAGACATTTTTTTTGCAAATGTTCTGATATTTTCTAACCAGACATAAAATAGCATATGACATGTTCTTATGATGTTAAATACAATTCAAAAATGGATTTTAAATATTTGATTTTCATTATCATAGTTAATATGATAACATTAATGAGGATTATTATTAATATAGTAGGTATTATAGAGTACCTATTATAGAATAGAGTAGTATTATTATTTATGAGGATAATTGCATTAAAAGTAAGTAATAAGTATAAAAAATATTTAATCTTAAATTGAGAAATGTCTTAGCACCTGTCATGACCTTTTTACTTCCATATATAAATTGTAAGTTACACTTTGATCATTAATTAAATTAATTATTTATATTACCTGTTGCAGGGTTCACTGCATTTTATATCAACGTGTTCACGATCATAAGAATGACATATACTTGCACAATAATGCCCACACATTAACAATGATTTACATAAGACAGTACAACCGCCCTCCATAATCATATTGAAATCCTCACTTTTTGATACCCTTGTAATAATTCCAGAGTGGATAGAACACTCTAATGATAATTCATCACCTTAAACAAGTTACATCATTAAATACATATTTATTTAACCTACCGAAAATTAATAAAAATTATGTGTACCGTATGAGTCTTGATCGACTAATGTTTTTTTTATTTGTTTCCATAAACTACCAGAATTGTACAAATTAGCCATGTTACCAATAATGTAAAGTCCATATTTTGCTCTTGACAATGCAACACATATTCGGTTTTCAGTTTTCAAAAAACCAACATTACCATTTTCATTACTTCTGACCAAAGATAGCAATATAATATCACTTTCCTCCCCTTGATAGTTATCGACCACTGCGATTCTTATGCCTTTCAATATAGGATGATTTTTACGCAACTATGAATGTATGAAAATTGATTTTATTATTTCGCAATATCATTGTTGGTTAAGTACATATATTTATATATATCAGTAAAATAAACTATTTTTTCAATTTATCGTTATAATATTATAATTTACAAATAAAGAATTTGGCATTTGATTTTACGTGAAATATATTCAATAATACATACACAACAAACATGCAAATTATATAAACAACTAAAGAGTACAAATAAAAAATTAGATACTTACAGAAAAAAATTGAAACAATTGTTCTTTATAGGTTGTCAAAATTGTCACCTGATCAGGTTTGTAGCCCTGCAAAAGTAAATGTCGAGCAAACATAATTAAAAATGTAGCTTCATGATCATTACTCTTACTTGAATTTTCCTCAACCTAAAAACTCAATGATATTATCTATTTAATGTAAAACAGCATTAAATATAGTATACATTAAACTTACTTTATTTTCATAGATATTGTGGTTTAAGAAAAATAAATCCTTGCAAACTCCACGCACATGTTCTCTATTGTAAACAGATATATGATTTTGCAACTCAGGGTAGATAATTGGACTTACAAGTGATGCAATTTCAGGGCGCATTCTATGTTGTTTACCTAACGTGTAATAAGGTACGTTATTATTGATCATACGTTCAAACAAGGAAATGTCAAAATTAAAATCTTTGGCCAACTTATATACGGCATTGCTAGGACGTAGTTGTTTATGATCACCTAAATAATAATTAAAAATTAAATATTAAGTTTGTTTTATAATGTTATATTACTCATTATGGTAAATACTGCTTGCCTATCAATATTAGATGTTGACAATGTTTAGTTAAAGTTGAAACTATGTGTGCTTCTAAAACTTCAGCAGCTTCTTCGACAATCACTAAAATTATAATTAACTGTTACGATATAGATAGTTAAAGTAAAATGTTAAAAATATTCAACTCATACCAATGGGTGATTCTAGACCTTCCAGCATTATTCTATGTTTAGCAGCTCCTGTAGTGGTTGATGCTATAACATGCATTTTCTTCAAAATCTCAATATTTTCCAATTCTTTTAATTCTGCGTATTGTTTATATGTATTGGTATACAACTGTTCATAATATACTATTTCCTGACCATACTTATCTTTTATAGATTGTACCCAATCGAAATATAATGCCCATCTTTGTTTCATGTTTAAGTTATACACATTTTCAATTGAACTCGGCAATTGTATATCAGCATCAGCTAAACTTAACATGTTTTTAAAATATTCATGTATCTTTTCCATTACATTCAAATTGAATTTCACTTCTTCACAATAATGATAATAGTTCACATCTAAACTTAATTTTTCCTCCAAGTTTTTACTCTTAGAATGTAGCTCAACGCAAACTTCTTTTATATTGTCTAATGTAATAAAGTAGTCATTATTATGTTTATTATTATAACTATAGTGTTCATAGTCGTTACTAAATAGGTGAGATCTTTCATAAAATTTCTCTAGACCATTGTCATCGTATTTTAGTTGTTCACGGGCTATTGATAGATTATATTCAAAAACATTGATTAAATGACAATTTGCTTCTATAAAACTAAGTGGATCTACACAAAAATGGTTAATATCTCGAAACAACCAAGATAGAAGATCCGTGGTAGTTTGAAAAAAGTTATGATATTTTTCTGGCATATATTCTTTTACCAATGATATTTTCAAAACACCTAAATTTTGCAAAACTGCATCTCTATATACTTTATTGGATTGGATATTTTCCTTAATACTTTTGATTTCTTGAGCAATACCCTTTAAACCTCTATTAGTATTAATAGATTTTCTGTACGTATGAGTAATATTTCTCATACTATACTGTTCAATTATATCTGATTTTGATTGTCCTCCAATTCTAACAATTTTATTTGTAAATTTTACGACACCTTCCATAAATTGGTCTAATGCATGATTAGTGTAACACACAACTAGAATTGGACTAGTAAGCAAGGGCTTATGATTCATCAATTGTAACGTTGAATTATTCGCATTGTCAAGAGTATATAAACTATCTATAATAGTTTTTATAATCTTCAATCCAACATGTGTTTTTCCGGTACCTGGAGGCCCTTGAATAACTGCAAATTCATGTGTTAAAGCAGCTTTGAATGCTCTATATTGCATTACATCAAGTTCTAGTTGATCTTTAGTAGGCCAATCATCATTAGCCAGTACATGGAATTTATACAAATCACCAATTAAATAATATGGAATTTCAAATGTATCAATATAGTGAGGATAATCTATTTCATTACAAGCTGATATTATATATTTTTCCATGGGAAAATTATGACTATTAATGGTTCTTAATACATGCATTGAACATTTATAAGGTTCAAAAAATATTTCACTCTCTACCATGGTAAGTGGTGTATTAAATAATGGTTTTGCGTCTTTTAATAATTCCACAATAAATTGTCCTTTTTTCAAATGTTCGGCATTACACTGTAAAACTGTGCCCAGAAAGAATGTTTGAAATTCATTTACTGTAAATAACAATAAAGACCCACACATAAATTGTTTTGTCACATCCAAATTGATTTTCAATTTATTTATTTTATTAAAATTTATTAAATATCCATTTCTATCATGAACAAATATACAGTCTTCATCTTCAAATTCAACATCACGATATATGCGTATATTATCAACTTTTTGTTTACCGTGATTTTGTTGTGAATTATTTATCATTTCTTTATAGAATGTTATTGCTTCACGTAATGGTGCAATAAAATCTTCACGTAAAAGACGAAATTGTACATCTAAATAGTGTTCCAAGTTCTGATAAGCACCTTTTGAGATATTAGGACGCAAAAATGGTACTCCAAATTCTAGATCAGTAACTGTTGGATAAACCGCTAACTCTCTAAAATTTTCTGGTGGACGTTGAAATTGAGCATTATTTTCTAATAGTATTTTTTCTTTGGATTTCACTTCTTCTGTAAGTTTAGTGGAATTAAGTTCTTGGAACAGCACATTCATATTAATTATTGTCGTTTCATTTATTTTAATTTTATTATTATAATTCTTGATACCAATTAAAACAGTATTAGAACTTATAACAATATCTTTTAAACGCTCAATGGCCGTTTTCGGCAATAAAGTCATAATAGATTGAAATACTATTAAGCAATCATTATAAAACACATCCATATTTTTACACCGGTCAAGATTATTTTCTGTTGGGGTTTTTAATACATACCCTTTTAGTTGATCTAGGAATTGATTACAAGTAAGTTGTGTTAATAATGCTATTTTATTTTGATTGAAATCTGTAGAACAAATTTTAGCCGAAACTTTCATCAGTAAAAATATCCAATCTATACCCTTATTTTGTTTAAACAGGTCCATGAAACCATTAGTTGTATTTGACATTACAAAAATAATTTCAGATGGATCTTTATTACATAATTCTTCTAGGTGTTTAAATCCAAAATACAACTTTTTTCTTGTTTTAACTATTGGTTGTTTTTTATTGCTGTCATTAATTATATCATCAACATCAGAATTTTTTTTAAATGGATTTTGTTCATTTTTCCAATATTCTTCTTTAGTAACTGAATTCCATTGTTTAACCCACTGTTTTTTTCGATTAGAATTACTTGAATGTGACTTTTCAATTTGGAAATCAAACGGATTTCTTTCTGAATTGTCACGATTATGGTCATTTTGGTCTGCATAATTACAATTTGGCCTTTGTGATCTCCATGATCCATCCATGATCAATTATTCCACATCAATGGAATTCTAACAGGATAACAAATAAACATAAAAAGATTAGAAGCAAAATCATGCTTTAGAATTTTCTTGAATTTAGGTTTTAGGATTAAGGTTTTTATCCTTATTCTCTACTATATTCTTTAATATAGACTATAGAGTATTCTAACAATTGTTTCAACTTGTATAATTTACGTAAAATAGTAAATACAATGATTGTTATTACCTATACATTATTTTACAATTAAACAGATTGCATTCTTTTTTTGTGGGTAAAAGGTTAGATGATAGAAAACCAAACTAACCATACAATTTAAAGTGACCTAATTTATATTACCTTAGTATTTTAATAAATTAATTTAATATTTTTTAATATGTATAAGCAATTTCCACAATTTTCATAACTAAATTAACCATTGTCAATAATAACTAGTGATGATTGCATAATAATATACTATTCAAAAAGTAAATAGTATTTTGTATTTTAAACTCTACCATTCTATAGAGGAACACAGTACATTTATAGTAAAACATGTGCTATTGACAAAGAAAAATACATAAGGGAAAAAATTAATATTAATAATGAAAGTAAATAATGCCTGTTAAAATTTACTTTTTGACCCTGGTCTCCCCTACTTACTTTTAAAGTTATTTGCATTTATTTATTGTTTTCAAACAGTGTTATAAAATCGTAAAAAAATATGCATTTTATTTTATCAACCTCATTTCGTGTAGGTTTTTTTCGTACCTATGTAGTTTTTATTGAAAAAAAAAAACTATTATAGTGAAGTCAGAATTTGTCCGACAGACTATATTTCAAAATGTAGTCAATTTTTTTCAATTTTAATATTATCAATAAAAAAAAAAAATTACGTAATTTAAAATATAAAAAAATGTATGTATGTACGAATGGCTAATTTTGAAAACTACAGTTAATTTGAAAGCATGAAAAAATCAAACCGTCACTAAACTGCATTCCGTATTATTTTGCCATATTCGGATATTCCCCAATATGACATTATGTCTATATGGACGGGTAAAACAATGAAGAGCACAAATTATTAAACTATTATTATTTAATAGCATGCTGTCCAAAATTTAAAATAATTGCCTAAAAAAATTATTAAAATTTTATAATGAATTAGGGAATAAAAATAAAGCATTACGCAGGAGAGCGATTTTTCATTTGTCCACCACTAAAATTATAGATATCTCAGTAAAGGTATGCGTTTCAAGGCACGGCTGGCCGCAGCGGATTGCGGCTGCGGCTGTAGCCGCACGACTGTTTGTATGAATTTCCTATGGCACGTGTTCCAAGGTGCGGCTAAAACTTTGACCGCCGAGCGCCACGCACCGGTTTGCCCCCGTATATAGTTTGTCTTTAGTAATGTGATAAGTCTAGGGAATGGATTTATATGTAAATTCGTATATTTGTTAAAAGGAGCTATTTTAAATTTGATAAGAAATTTGCACGATTTATTTCATTTTTATTAAAATAACACTAATTTTATTTTGCATATTTTTAACTTTTTTAACTTGTTTTGCATATTTATAATTTTTTAGTGCATATTTTAATTTTCAACGCATATTTTTGTTTTAAACTTATATTTTCACGTGTTCTTACTACCTACCAGTTATAAAAATTTCTGAAATTATCGTTTTTGAATAGTAAATATTTTAAAACTACAAGTAAATACTTTCCAGGGTATAATAAAGAAGACTTTATCCGACAAGAAATGTGCACGATTTATATCATTTTTATTAAAATAACACCAATTTTATTTATATATTTTACAAATTTTTAACTTTTTAAATAATTTTTTTTGTATATTTGATGCATATTTGTAAATTTTAAATGCACATTTCCCAGCATATTATTGTATTTTTAAATGCATATTTTGAGAGTTTTTTGTGCGTATAAATCCGTTCTCTGCTGACTATAAACAGTATAAACTTTGAAGTTTAAATTCTTATAATAACCCTCTTGTTCACGATTTGTATATAAATAACATGATTTTCCTATTTTTAAACATGGATATCTCCTTGATATATATATATATATATATCTTCTTCATCCAGTAAATGTACCTAATAGTGTTTGGTTATTATTATAGACAATATTATATGATTCCATGACTATATTACAATATATATTAACGAAATTACAATAATTTTAAAATATAAATATTATAGATAGGCCATAATATAGAATAAATAAAAATAACAGAAATTACTTATAAACGCGCGTAGTTTAAATCGTTGTCATATACGGAACTTTTACGATCATTATTTACCAATTTTATTGTCTTTCGTATACATGTTCGTGAATATTTTTACTTTTAGTTGCATTTCGCAACGGCCGAGCCGCGACGCATTGTCTAGGAAAACAGGCAGATTGTAGTGGCTGGTGGGCTCAACCCGGCCAAAGACGCGAGCCGCGAAGCCTTGGAACGCGTACCTTAAGAGGCCGCAACACCAGCGATTTTTAAGGGGTTCTGGTATAGGCAATTTTTAAGAAATATGAAAAATAAAAATCTAACAATTTAGAAATATTTATGTACATTTAAAAAATTGCCCCGTACCCGTAATCACTTTTTATTGTTGTGTAATCACGAAATTTCCACCTAAAAGACCAATACGCGTGACAAAATTGTGGAACTATGGAAAGTCGGATTTACAATCTGTAAATGATTTGAATGTGTCGGCCTATCTTCTAGAGATCGATCGAGGCATTTGTATTTATCATTACAGACTAAAATATAATCAATGTTTAAAAATTTTGATTTTTAATGATAATAACATAACTAAAAAATAAAATAAAAATAAACGCCTCGATCGATCCCTAGAAGACAAACTGATGAATTCAAAACAGTTTTGAGAATTGAAATCCGGCTTTTCAAAGTCCCACAGTTTTATCACGCTTTTAGGTCGATTTTTCGTTGGTGTTGCGGCCTCTAACAATAGTTCCAATTGCGCCATAAATTTTATTAAAGATGTAAAATACAATTTCTTTTAATTTTGTCGTTTCATTTTTTTTTTTATATATATAATTAATTATATTTAATTTATTGAGGTAAAAAATAAAAACCATTCGTCAAATCCATTCGTCCAAAATAAAATAGTTATACACGTTCTGAAGAATAAAAAGTTCTTCACATATTAACTCTTTTATTCTAATAAATTAACATACAAATTAGATGTAATCAACATTAAAATAAAAAATATCAATAACTACGACAGTATTAATGAAGTAAAAAAATTAGAATTTATAACTCAATAAGTTGAAATTTGTTTATTTTTGTAATCTATACCTACTATAATATATAAAGGCATATGTGTTTGTGATTACATATGGTCGAAGTATGTACCTAATCTCAAGATTACTCAACCTTTTTAAATGAGTTGTGTCAATAAATTCATCGAGAACCACTGATTTTCTTGGGTTAATTTTCAAAATTGTACCTTAAAGGGGGGATAAGCAGAGCCGTCTCGAGAGGGAGTATACCCTCACCCCAACTTTGGAAAACAGTCGACAAAAAGTAGAAAAAGTCGATAGCCTTTTTTTTTTTTTTTTTGGTTATTCACGTTTTAAATTAAGTATTTTGGAATTTGTCAGAAAATTATGCAACAATGAAGTATTTTTTAGAATTTTAAGTCGGCAAAATGGGAAAAAAGTTGATTACCTTTTTTTATTTTACTTATTTTAGAAGTATTCTATTATTTTTTTCACTCCCCCCCTTTCCAAAAAAAAATACATATTATACCTTCCATTCATTGACAATAAACATTATATGGTGAGTTACCTACTGTAAACGTTTTTCTCAACACGGAAACGTGCTCTAAGATAACGCTTCAGTAGATAATGCTATAGTGATTTTAAGGATAAAATCGAACTCTGGCTTTCATACAAAGTTTCATAATTAGGTAACGATAACATGGCAATAATTCAAACATTTACAAATCAACTATCCATCCTCTAATTATATGTCGCATTAATTAAATTACCGTCCAATCATTTATCGTCGCGTAGGAGTGCATATATTGTACATTGTACATTCGGTTTACACCAATTGGTAGTGGACAGAAATCAATCATATTGTATTGCCTACTAGTCGATAATAATCAACTTTATAATTGGACTTGACTATCGCAAACGTTTTTCTCATCACGGGAACGTGCTCTAAGATAACGATACGAAAGTCCTAAGCCGTGGTTATCGTTACACAAGCAACAAACATTTACATAAATATCTTCGCCATTGTTGTATCGAGAATAGTAGCAAGACTAAACCAACAAAGGGATTAATAACTATAGGCACATAAATATACACACGCATCTATACACACAGTAATAAATTCTCCATTTAAAGTATTTTATTCATAATAATCCTTTATATTAAAAAAACCTTTCATTAATTTACAAAGTCATCCATAGCCGTGCGATTTTCTATACGTCTAATAACTATTGTTCTATAAAAGATTATTTAAATATTCGTGTATTAATTTCACCCACACCAAATATCACCTGAATGGGTATGAATATATTGTAACAGAGTTTAATAACAATTATCGAAGACACGACCCCGTATGCAAAGGACTGACAACAACTCGGAGAAACCACCTACAATAATTATTAGCAGCAGAACGGTAAGTAGTACCCTCATATATATCATAATAATTAGTTTAGTATGAATATATAATGTACGTTAAGAGGATGTTACACTCGCATTTGTTGTCCCTGTCTATCTAACAGATAATATAGCAAAATCACACTACGCAGAATTGAAATTTTGGCGTTTAGGTTAAATTTAGAGTATAAACACCTATTAAAAAATTTAAAGCGAGGAATATTTTCGAGTGAACCT
>JAIPRL010013717.1:0-10231 GCA_025469235.1 Pemphigus obesinymphae
AAAAAATAGTTTCGATAGTAGTCGATAGTTTCGATAGTCCGATAGTTTTTAAAAACAATCGAATAAATAGATACTTCAAAACTATCGAGTTGTTCGATAGTTTTCACTCGATAGTGCCCATCACTAGAGATCACTAATGTTACCTATGTATATGTAATCCATAGCCTACCAGCTACCTGCTAAAAGCAGCAACCATCAATACAGCGATGCGATACGTAATATGTAGGTACATTAATAATATTCACAATCACGAAAATTACTAAATCAACGTTAAGTAAAAATAATAATTTTGTATTAAAAACATGCTTATATACTGAAATATTAGGAGGTGGTGCGCCTGTGTTCCTTAACAAAAGCCTCTACTGGTATCTTTATATGCAGTTAGATTCATTTGTATACTTTCTTGAGTTTCTTTTATAATATTGTGTGCCAGAATATGTAGATCTTCTACTTATTTGTGCTAATATTAAAATATTGCTTTAGTTTGATTATTAAATTTATTAGTTTTGGAGTTGAATATACATTATATATTGTATTTAAAATAAAATAAAATATTTAGGATTAATTTCTTAAATAAAATTTACCTACTTGTATTATTTAGATGCGCATATGAGATATTATGACTTGTGCCTAAAAATGAATATGGGTTATATATATATATATATATATATATATAATATCATTACATAATAAATTTTCAAATATAATATTACGTTTTATAATAAAGATAAATTGCGTTCTATAAACAATTCTAATATAAATTTGATATAATTATATTATATAAATATATCTATATTTTATGACATTTTTCGCTTATACAACGAGTTGATTTTATGCATACTATATAATTAATGGCTGGGTGCATAATACATTTAAAGTATATTTATATACATTTACATACTTTTTTCATTAAATTCGAATCCATCTTTTATTATCTCCTCTATTAAGAATAATTTTGTGAGTTATTGTGTTAGTATCTGTATTATAAACTATATTCTAAATTAATTAATATTATAAACTTGAAATATACTTACGCTTACATGTATCTGTGTCATATTAAATTAAAATTCAACAATAGTGTTATTTGTATGTATACTATCTGGATAATTAATTTAAATTTAATTGGCTTTGATAAAATATATTATCTTAAAATAGGTTTTTTTATTAATATCAATATTACTTCTGTAAGTAAAAATCTTAATAGGATGCTATACAATATACATGCATTTTAACCGCATGGAAACCCGTGCTCGCTTTATAAATTAAACGTAGATTCAAAATTTAAAAATAATATGCTGAATGAGAATATTTATCTATTATGCAAATCTATTAGTTTATACATTATAGATGTTTAAATATATAAATCGAATAAATCTCTATTTTCAGTCTTAGTTTATTTCAGTTTTCATCTTTTATTTGGTACAATTATTTTTGTTTTATGATAATATTTAATCAAACTGGATCAGAAAGCCACAAGTAGTTTTTGAATAAATGTCGTGATTATTACCAAAAATAAAAAAGTGGTAATGATATGAGATTATATTTAAATTACTTTTAAAATGTATTTAACAGTTTTTTATTATTGAATTTTTACTACTTATTCAAAAATGTCTTAAAAATGGCCTACACAGAGCCCCTAAAATGGTTGATGTAGAGTTTTCTTAATGGAATTGTTATCTATTAAGTATATTTAGCCCGAGTTATTCAACGGAAATTGTTTTTTTATTATTGCCCGAAGTGGTATTCATCAATGATTCTGTTAGTTTAATAAAATATATTTTTATAGAGAGAAATAGCACTCAGCTTTATGAACATAGTGGTTACTTTAACCATAGTTTGTTTGTCAGTGCCACATAAAAAACAAATTTTTATAATCTTGTTTATATTGGCTTCATTAAGTTGGAACCCCCACATCGGAACTTTAAACTTTTTTCATCGAATTCGTTTGTGCTACATTAGTGCTGGTTTGTGCCATTTTCCCCGTCATTAGTGCTACCCCTGTTTCAAAGTTATTGAGAATTCAAATGGGAGGCCAACTTAACGACAGCCCTCCCCCCACGTTGGAATTTAGAACATTTTTTCAACGCCTTCGTTTGTGCTAGTTTGTGCCGTTTTTCCCATCATTAATGCTGCTCTCGTTTCAAAGTAAATTACTTTTCAAAAAGGACGGTTTCTTTAGTTGACCCCCCACATTGTAATTTTGAACCTAATAAAAGCGCATTTTTTTCTACTTAAGTGCTTCTTTGTGCCACTGTCCCCATCGTTAGGGTTTCCTCATTCCAAAGTGATAGCGATTTCAAAACACGAAGAGGGGCATCTTAACAATGTCCCCCCCCCTCAAAATTCTATACTTTTTATACTGATTCGTTTGTGCTATGCCAATTCTGATTTTTTAAGAAGTTTGGGCCATAACATCCGTCATAAAGTATAACGGCTTATGATAGCCATAGAGCGCATAATATGATGATATAAATTAATTTATTGTAAATATTTGACGATAATCGTTGTGTTCGTGTTCTGTGATTGTATAAAGTATTATATTAATTATTATATTTGTGAATTCAGAATTAGTGCATGTTTATGGTTATGTTTTTATAATGGCCACTAGTATTATATTACCTTAAGCCATGAGGATCATTATTCCGGGATTCGATTTTAATACATGCATATTGCACTTATACATGATTATTTAACATTTATTTTGATTGATCCAGAATTGAATAAAAAATAAGAAGAAATATGTTCTTTACTATCAATTGATATTATTTAGTAGACATACGTAGATGTTTAGAAGTGTATTATATAGTAATATATAATATAGTTATAATATATAGTTTGTCCTGTAAATTCGGAACGAACCACAAACAAACAATTAACTCCTGTGGTGCGCGGCATACAATATAATATATTATTATGTATAAGTAGGTACGTAGAGGCCTGATAGACGACAGATGGCCAATCTCGTATCTATCGACGTACCTTAATTACTGCTTTGTCATAATATTATATTATAATAATATTATTTATTATATTCAAAAAATGTTTAAAAGTAAATTTAATGTAAACTGATCCCTTATAGTTAGTTAAAGACGTTTTAACTATTACTTCAATATGCGTTAGAGGACGTCGCACACCCCATTTTTGAGGCGTTCTGTATAGGCAATTTTTTAGATATTTAATGAATAATAAAAATCTAATAATCGAAAAATATTTTAATTCAATTTAAAATTAATTTAAATGAATTCTGTGTCAGTACTATTTTTAATTGTGATGTAATCACGATATTTGTTTAAAAATACGTTTACGCAAATCAAATAAAATGGCTTTTAAAGTGTTTTTATAGTTATAACACCTATTATACAATTTGTAGATGACAACATTTCAGAGATAATCTCATTGGGGTTTTTACAACTTTCTAAATATTAAGCTCGTTATCGAAGGTAAAAATTACTATTTTCCCCCTATTTTTAAGACACTGTATTTTTTTTAAACATAATTATTTGAATAAACGCCGATGAGGTTATCTCCAAAATTTTTTCTATCAATTTTATAATAAGGGTTTTAACTCAAAAATTATTTTAAATGCCATTTCATTTGTTTTGCGTAAACATGTTTTTACCCTTGAAAATCTTCAGTGCGACGTCCTCTTAAAGGCCAGCAATAAAATATCACTATATAATATATAATATAAATTATTGTTTAAAATACGTTCAGAAACCGGGAATAAAGCGCGCTATTGGTCATCCAATAAAAAGGTTAAAAAGTATGAAGCAGGATATTTTCTACGGAAATGTATTTCATATCACGGTATACGGCTTTCAATATACCTTTGATACTGTATGTATTATATATAAATGATTTGTCATCCGAGAATTAATTTGAGGGTATTTAATTAACGGGATTTTTTTCCATATTTACTATATTATTATGTCATTGTCTTACTTTTTCAGTTTTCATATAGCTGTTTTACATTGTAAAAGTTATTTTGAAATATTTTGATAAATTTTGTCAAAGATATTGTAGTATTACATTATTTTAATTAATTATCATAGAAATAGTTCATATAGAATATTTTTTTCCGTAGATGTTTTTCCTGTCATATGTTTGATCGGATATTTGTTTATAGATTATTTAATTTAATTCAGATTGAAATCTTCAGTAAATTAATATGAATACGTGTGTTATGAACCAACCACTGGTTATATATTATATTATACCATATTATATTAACGGGGTATTTTACTGAATAAGCATTTTCGATCTGCCGTCGCACGGTCGTATGAATGTATTATGGGTATGTGCGACGACAGTCGAGTTTTCGATACGTTAAGCAATAGTACCTACTTATTTAGTCTTATTTAATATTCATAATTTTAAACTTAGTGTTTAATTGTAAGTGCTTTTAACTATTATTGATCGACTCAATAAACTAATCCTTTTACTCTTAACGGACGTATTGTTTACTCTGAACGAACCCCTACCAACAAATTTTAACCGTCAGAACGGAAATAACCGGTCGGCGACCAACAACATAGACCTGACCGGCGTAACCGGGAAGGGTCACAACAATATAACACTAGTGGCCATTACAAAAACTTAACCATAAACATGCACTAATTCTGAATTCACAAATATAATAATTAATATAATACTTTATACAATCACAGAAAACGAATACAACGATTTTCGTCAAATATTTACAATAAATTAATTTATATCATCATATACTCTATGGCTATCATAAACCGTTATACTTTATGACGGATGTTATGGCCCACACTTCTTAAAAAATCAGAATTGGCGTAGCACAAACAAATCAGTATAAAAAGTATAGAATTTTGAGGGGGGGGGACATTGTTAAGATGCCTCTCTTCGTGTCTTGAAATTGCTATCACTTTGGGATGGGGAAGCCCTAACAATGGGGACAATGGCACAAACCAGCACTAACGTAGCACAAACAAATGGGATAAAAATGTTTTCGAAATTCCGATGTGGGAGGGCCAACCTAATGGAGCCGTTTATATTCTACATTAATTAAATGTACAATTAATAATAGGCATTATATTAGATTAAGGAATATTACATTTATTGTTTTTAGGATTTATGTATTGCTATTATCTATTTTATTATTAGTTTTTTATTATAATTTAATTGTCAAGAGGCAAGATAATGTGAATGCTATTTTATGATCATAACACTGACAGCATAGGACACCAATTTAACTATTTGAAATAAAATTTGAAAAAAGAAGAAATATTGAAATGTATAAGTATTACAATATTCACGTACAGTTTTTATCGCACTGTTCTCAAACTTGAAATTTTATGAAACACAGATGTTATTATTCATGTATATTTTTTAAATTAAATTAGATATAGTATTATTTTATTATGTGGAACCAATGAATTCATTTTATGATTTAATTCATAATATTGATAATAATCATATTTAGACGATGATAATAAATAGGTAATATATAATATTAAAATAATGAATTAAAAGAATAATAAATGATTAACATGCTCTAGCACTACTAATTGCTAAGGAAAAATATGCTATTAACATATAAATAAGGATGACACATATAGAATAATTGGATATTTATTTATAATTGCTTATTCAACTAAATATAAATTATTTGAGAAAAACTACTTACTAAAATCTGCATTAGCTAGATATCCAGTAATATTTATAATTATTATATATATTTATATAAGTTGTAATATGTCAGTATGTAACTATTCAGAACAAAAAAAAATTAATTATGGGTAAATATTATGTTATTTTATTTTGTTGAACTTAATAACAACAGTAAAATGGAGCAATTCATATTATAATTCTATTGCACAGAACTTATTCAAGGATTTAACATAATTGAAACAGTTTTTTTAACACGGTGAGTTCAGTTAGTTAAAAAAAAATTAAGGTCAGTTAAATATAACTAATATATTTTTATAAAATTCATAATTTCAAAGTTAAAATTGTCTTATTGACAATAAACATATTAGGAAATATATTTATGCTGCTAAAATAACTACATAGAACATATATGTCCACATTAATTTTAATATCAAACAGACAATACCGACTCTTCCAATGTATTTTCAATATCAGATAGATATAATTAATAAATATAAATGAACATGAAAATATTGAAAATTTCTTCGCAAAATATTAACAAAAAAAGTTGCTCTTCGCTCGTCAGGTGTTATTAGGGGTGGAAGAACTCGGATAGAATACTGTTGGTACTGTATTTGAAAGCTACGATAAATCATTGCATTCGAAAAGAACGATTCAGAGTAGAGCTTCAGTGTGTTATCCATAACTATTGATATTATTAATGATATTCAGTATGTTTAAAATTAGAACAAAAAAGAGTAATTGTAAAAAAAAAATATGATTTAGTGCAAAATTTTCTATATTATAAAATATATTATTTATTTGGAAAAGCTTTATTTAGTATAAGTGCATTACATATATATTTAGTATTGTATACTTTATTTAGATTGTAGTTCTTATTTTAGTTTTTGAAAACAACAAAATATGATAAGAACTCTTTGATTTATTCGATTTAATTGTTATATATTAAAATCCTCTAATAAATAAAATTTTATTAAGAAGTTGTTCAATACCTTTAAATATATTACTGTATCATAAGTCAAATTATATAAATTATTAAGTGTTCTTATAACATAGGTAGGTAATTTAAATATTTGGTTGAAGATTGGCACTAGCCACTAGTTAAAACTTTTCCAAGTCAATGTAGCATTGTACCTATGTTATAAAATGTACTTAGTACACATGCATATAGTTTTTGACAATATATATTTATATGTTAGCTATAGATTTGGGATGGATAATATTAAAACTGAAACATTTATTGATATGAATTAAATATTTCAAAATTTGTTAGGCACTCATAATGTTATACATAAAAACTAAAACAATATAATTAAATATGAATCAGAAATGTCAATAATATTAACGAATATCTTTATAATATAATGGTACAATCATTTAAATAAAAACAACAGAATCTGTACTGTAATATATTAATGTGACAACTGACAGGAATAAATTATATTAATATATATATTAGAGTGGTCCTTATTTTAAAATTTTTGAAGTATAAAAGAAGCGCCCCTAAAATTATTCCAAATCGGTTAAAATGAGACTCTAAAAAACATTTTTCGAATCAATTAATATTTAGTGTATGCTCAATGGGGTTAAAGTTTAATAAAAAGGGTGGTTTTTTATTTTCCCGAGTAAACTCTTAAATTTTAAAGTTGTTTTTAAAATTTTAAAATGTACAGAACATTATTACATAAAAAAATATTTTCTAATAAAAAAATTTCTTAAAATTTTTTTTGTAAAATTAGCGGTTTTGCGCAAAATATAGAAAAACCGATATTAATTATATTTTAAGAAAATGGTTCAGATTTTAGTTTATTATCTTTATTTTCTTCATTTTTGAAGTTACATATAAATTACATATATTTATTGTTATAGTACATAATATTATCTATAAAAAAAAGTATTGTAATAATTTTTGTCACATTAACCCTTTATTAAAAAAAAAATAAGAAAACATATTTTGTTTTATTCTAAATAAAAAATTGACATACAATTCAGATTAAAATTTAATGATGAAGAGTATATTGGCGTTTTAAATTTGTTTGTTTTATCGCTGCTTTAGTGATGAACGAAAGAGACTTACTATAACTATGTCACTACTTGAAGTATGAACTATGTTTGCTCTTCCGATTTACTGCGCAACCCATTGTACTCCTGTATAAGAGTCACTCCTCTCTCAGCAGTATCATTGGTGACACGTAGTTGGGCCACAGATAATTTAAACGATATATTAAGTTATCAGCCAAGTTTCATGGTTTGCTTTCAGAAAATCACTATTTAAGATAAGTGCTTCAAATACTTCTTTGTGTTCTTTATCACAAAGTCAGGAATCTCTTTTAATATAATTTCTTTGTCAGAAAGAGTGATTCACTTCAGTGGATCTTCAAAAATTGAAGGCATGTATAATCTTAATACCATCTTTCTATTTTCTTTAACCGAGATTGTATCATTAAAGAAAGAAAAATCAATAAGTTCTTCTAAATGGTAACATAAGTGTTGTTCAAGCTTCTTAAATGTACCTAAAGAAATACTGTCTCCAGAAACCAGTAAACGTCGTGCCAAGAGAAGATCGTTTTTCAGTACAGATATTCCAAAACTTGATGAAAACCAGCTTCTGATGTAAAACTTGACTCAGAAAATATAAAGTTCCCTGTATCTATTCAGTTCACGAGCAGTTAAATAAAATGCACTATTTTGAAAAAGAAAAATCTTAATATCATAAATCAGACGAGCCATAAATTTGCACGGTGCATTGTTCCTGGTATCATGAATTTGATTCCTCTCCGAGGAACTCCCAAGAATATAATAAGTAGTTCCAGCAGTTCTCTATAATTATTTCTAGCATGATTAGTGTGTAACTGCTCAGTTACAAATGAAAAATTTCATTCTTTACAGAATCCAATGAATAAGTTTTAAATATATTATAATATCATATTTATATTCTAATATTTAACCGATATTTAAATAATTTTTATAGATTGCTATTCAAAGTTAAGTATTAACCTTAATATAATAAATAATTGGGCATAAACTTAATTATTCTAAATAATATTATACTTATTACTTATAATATAGTAGACTAATAGTAACTACGAGAAAAGTATATAATAGATAAAATGCTTTTGGAAATTAGTAAAATTAAAATATTTTCTATATAACTACAAATATATGCATTCAACAGACTCAGATTATCATACTTTTTGATTGAACAGCCTTCCTGTTATCTACCTTTAGCGCTAAACTCACAAAACTAACACCGTAATGTAGATAAGTCTAATTCTTAAATTCTTTTTAATTCCATTACTCATATAACCATCCCAAATAATGAATATAATATTCAGTTGCAACTTTGAGATGGAAATTTGGCATCGAAATTAATTGAGCTATTCATTTTTTAACTTTAAGTCGATTTGTGGCACTGAGTATAGTACATAAATAATATATACATGTGATAAAAAAAAAAACTGTATAAATATAATGCGTTTTCATTACATTTAAGGAAAATACTAAAAAAATTAAAAATTCACCTGTATACAGCTAAAATGAATTTCCCATCAAAAATTTCACTAAAACTATTATCCTACTAAAAAGTCATTTAAATTTTTTTTTTTTTTAATTAAAAAAATTAATAAAATGAATATAACTCTAAATTCAATAGGTTGAGTAAAAAAAAAACTATTATGCCTACTTGATTAAAATAATATTACTGAAAAATAAATGATATATTTCCCAATAAATATTTTGTGATTTTAAACCTTTGATGTAACGTTAGTAGTTAAATGTTTAATATTAAAATATTTTTTGTAATTTTAATAGTTGAATGTTCAAGAATAAATGTTTAATAAATATTAAATTAATGTAAAATAACATTTTATTCATTCTGTGAATGTTTAAAAACTAATTTTCAACATAACCTTTTTAAAAAATATTTAATTCAACATTATAATTTTATTCATATTTCAATATTTAGTGCCTATAGAATATATTTCAGAAGAGACAGACCTAAATACGAAACTTTTTCTACTAAAAATATTAATTACAAAAAAAATAAATAAAATAAATATAACTGTAATATCAATAGGTTGGGTATTATACATAAATTATATACCTATAGTCAAATTTAATTGTTTTTTTCTGTTTTAAATGTAATAATGTTTCTCACACTGAATTCATACTTCATTAAAAAGTTTTCCGTTACTTTAAAAAGTGAGTGTCAATTCAACTTAATATTCAAAAAAGCAGAAGAAACTGCAATCAAAATTGGTCTAGAGTTACAACTACGACGAACAGCTATTTGACAAACTCAACGAGACAATTATCCAACTAATAATATCAATGCATTTTTTAGACAATCTTAGTAGTATGTTTTGGTAGGTTCTGGGACAAGGGCGGCTCCACTACTATATGAGGCGGCACCATTGCCCTATATAGGGCCGGACCTTTGACCTTTCTTATCTTTGACCTTTGACCTTAAAAAAAAAACGTGCACCCTCTTATCAGCTGGCCTATTCCTAATCTATGTCGTTATCAACATTGATAACACTATCTCTTATCATGTAGTATGATATCACTCACTATCAATAATGGATTACATTAT
>JAIPRL010013718.1:0-10229 GCA_025469235.1 Pemphigus obesinymphae
TTTTGAACTTCAATCGGAGGTGCAAGATCACCAAAGCTGTCAAAATAGATAACCGTGTCTTTATATTTATGATACGCTACCCAATGACTCCCAATACCTGATGATGTATCCAAGTTTACTACCGCACATTCCACATCATACGGCTTTTTTGGTAAATCATCACGTGAAAACACTCCACGGAAATGATTAATTTTTAACTTTGCAGCATATTTTATAATGTCTTGAGTTGTGAGAGCTCTATCGGGTAGCGTTTCAATTAGTTTTTTTTCTTATTAGCTTTTTTATTTTTTACCATAAAACCTTTTCCATTCAAGTATAAACCTTTTCCAACAGGAGAATTTAGGTATAAGTCTTTAGATGTTTTTCTTGAATTTTTATAGTATTATATACAGACGATACACCTGAAGCTAAACTACCTAAAGCTGATAAACCAGCAAGCACGGGAATAAGCGGTATTGCACCTCCTGACTGGTTCGCACATAAAATTATTCTATTATTATTCTTTTTTGATTTTCTTTTAGAAATTTTTTTTTATTCCTTTTTACCACTAACTTTTTAAAACCCATTCCAATTTTTTGTTTAGCTTTCATAGCATTCATTACCGCGTAGGCTACTGCTTTTTCTTTTAAATTTTCTCCCGATAATACTCTCTTCCAAGCACGATTTTCTAGTATTTTATCTGCTTTATGTCTATATTTTAAGTCATTATTCTTTGAATACGCAATATCATGATCTCGACATGCTGAATCCAATGGATTAATAGCTTTTTCTTCCCGAGACAATTTTTTTTCTAATTTTGTACCTGGTCCACAAAATTGATATTCTGGTACATGAGCCTCAAATGGTAACCTATTTATAGCAGTTTTTAAGAAACCTTCACCAGTCTTATTCCTCTCTAACTTATAAGTCAGGCACATGTTTTATAACTGATTATATATTAGAATATTTACAGTATTTATATAAAATGCGTTTAATCGAGCAGACCGATAAATTACACGTAGTAAATGTAAATGCTCAGATAATAAAAAAACCGTCAAGACATGGTCCGTTATTACCTGATAGCATACGCGGAATAGTAGTAGGACCCTCTGGTTCAGGAAAAACAAATGTAATGTTTAATCTAATTACTCATATGAATGGATTAAAATTTGAAAATATTTATTTGTATACGAAAACATCTAATCAGGAAAAATATCTTCTGTTAAAAAAAATAATTGATGACATTAAAGGTGTTAATTTATTTACATTTTCTAATGCTGAACAAGTTATTAAACCAAATTTAGTGAAACAAAATTCAATTTTCATATTCGATGACGTTATTTGTGATAATCCAATGTGACACCAATTCGTGATTTTTTTAGTATGGGTAGACATTCAGGAGCTAACTCAATATTTTATTTAGCTCAAACATATTCAAAAATACCGAAACAATTAGTCAGAGATAATACTAATTTTCTAATTATATTTAAACAGGACGATACAAATTTACAGCATATTTTCAATGGTCATTGTTCTGCAGATATGAATTTTTCTGAATTTCGTGAAATGTGTCATTTTTGCTGGAATCATAATGATTTTGGATTCGTTGTTATTGATAAAACCAGTGAGATATATAATGAAAGATATAGTAGTGGTTTTCATACATTTATAAAACTATGGTAGTAATTATATAAATACATACTCAAATCCATATTGTTATTCAGTTTACATAGTATAGTCAACAATTCACTTGTAAAAAATGAATGAGGAAAAAGTATTATTATGGAATTTAATTCAATCAAAAAAAAATATTAAACATAAAATTATAGAAATGAAAAAGGTGTTGTGGATTCTGATAATTATTTTCGTGAAACATTTAAACCAATAATCGATCCGCTAAATACAATTGTAGAAAAAAACCTTTTATCAAGCGTAAAAAATATTGTTAATAGTGATAATGATGATGATGATGGTATAGCAGAACCTGGCTTTTAACATATTTTTAATGCTTCTTATGAATCTAGGAAATATGATAGAAGTATTTGGATTACAATACGGTAAATCTGATGATAAGCTTAAAATATCAAATTTCCCAGTTACTTTTATTAACCATAACTTACATATTGCTGAAAAATAATTTCCATGGACTATAATAGGTCTTTGGTCATTATTATGTGAGAAAAACCCGACAAAAGCAACATATGAAGATTTCGAGGCCTATTATGATATTTTAAAAACCACAAAAGATCATCTTAAATCAGACGGGAACCCTAAAAGTAACAGAAACTTTAAATGGACTAAAACTGATAATGTTTTTAAAAGACAAAATTTAAAGTCATGAATTACTGAATATATCATTATTTCTCAGTATTTTACATATTTCCGTAGGTATTATACCTATGTAAAATCAATATATTTTAGAAATAAAGAGGATACCCAATGAGTCGAATATTTCATTACTGGGTGTCCGTCTACACTGACTGGGTGTCCAATTGGACACAAAATTATCCTTAAAAAAACGCCCTGCAGTGTATTCTGACTCTAAACCGACTGCTGACCGCCGGACGAGGTCTGCGGGGAGCCGTCCATCCGAGGAATGTGCTGACCCAATCATAATATTTTACCCTTGCAGGCACGTGGACCGATCGTCAGACATACATCGTGTCGACCAGCACCGTGTGAACAGCATAGGTTACACGCGCGGCCTACTTGCTAAATCCCGAGCCAACACATTGTACAGTATGCATACGGTATATGTCATATGACATATATATCGACATTGTATATATTATATTATATTATACACTATAAAATGTATCTCGTATGTAACAGTATACAAGTTAGATACACGTAATACCAAGCAATATTCCGAATCGCTCCAATTTCCTTAACATTTGGTTAGTACCAACCCGACGGTGTAACCTGCAATATGGTTTCTGCGTATGTCCAATATATCATTATATTTGCGTAAAAATAAATATACCTACAGTTCACTGAAAACAGGCTTTTAATAATTTCAATGCGAGTTTGTATCCCCCTTTCCTAGCCATAATATATGGCATATGCACTAATCAAACACATATTTTATATTCGAATGTTTACTCAACACAACTATATAACTTTCAGTTTTTTAAAAAACCGACATAATATACCTATTTCAGTACCAGTTCTTACTACAGTATAACAAAATACAGTAATGGATTCAATTAAAAAGTACGCATTAGTAATTATTGCCTTAGCTATTGTGTCCAGTATACAATGTGTTTCAAGTAAATATATACCTATTTTATATTATATCTTTTGAAAATAATTATTAATAAAACTGTATAATGTTTAATTAAAAATTTGTTTCAAATGTGTAACATGTTGTAATATTATAATATCGGTTACAAATTATTAACAATGCTATGTACTTATATTTCATTGATAATCTTACCCATAATTTAATATTTCATAGGTCCCAGGAGGTCAATTTTGTTAAATTTTTGACGTCTAATAGAATTCGTTCATTACAATATTTACCAAAGCTTCGTTAACTAAATTTATTTGGGAATAATTTACAGAGTGTACAAAACGTTTGGATAAGTGCAATTTTCTCCGTTCCCAATAAACATTTTTGAATTCTGACTTTTGTATATTATTATGGATTATAATATACATATTTTAAGATATTTTTCAGTATTTACTTCCCCCATAATTTACAAAATAAAGATATCAACTTTATATTTTTAAATAGCAACCGCCATTTTTTTTTTAATACGAATACATTAAAATATTTATAAAAATATATAAAACGTTTGAAATTTTATATTTAAACGTGCCATTTTTCCACAAAATCTATTTGAAAATCGCAAAAATTTTATTTAGGACACGTTTTTTGTTGTATTATTACACTTGAGTAGGTATTGATAATTTGACCGATAGTATCTACTGTTTTATCGACCAAATAAAATTGCATACACATGTATACGAGACGTGTAAAGACGTGGGTACATGTAAATTTCACCACGCAATTTTACAGGTCAAAAAAGGTATTTTTAAATTCCGCCCCGAAAAAATCATTATTAAAAATATTATTTACAAGGTGTTCTTTAAGTACTCAGACTCGTGAAGAGAAACATAGCTGGGAAGATGGGACACACTCTCAAATGTCGCTTCATTTCGCTTCAATCGAAAATATCCCCCGATT
The DNA here is from genome assembly GCA_025469235.1 of Pemphigus obesinymphae. NCBI lineage: Eukaryota > Metazoa > Arthropoda > Insecta > Hemiptera > Aphididae > Pemphigus > Pemphigus obesinymphae. Next base: position 4,169 of record JAIPRL010013718.1, read on the forward strand.
TGCTGTGAAACACCACATCGAGTTATTAATAATACCTATTCATTTACAATTTTCTAGTAGTAGAAGTTTATTTCCACGTCCAGATTCGATCAAATAAACCATTATATTATGAAAGTGTGAATACAGCTTTGGAATATTTAAAACGTGTGTTTCAAACATAAGTGATTCAAACAATTTATAAATCCTATCTGCAGTTACCTTGCCAATTATTATCAGATCCAAAATATTGTAGTAAAGCTGATAAGAAATGACATAATTGACGATTGTCGTCTGATGTTTAATCCGTGTTCGTACATTTTGTAACTAACAAATACTATACCCCGCCGTGTATAGTTTAGTACAGTCTTTGCTTAGTTAAAAATATTTATTTTTTCTAGGCGGAATTTACGTGCAACTTTTTTACCCCTATATTTTTCCAGGAGGAATTTACATGTACCTTTTTGACCTGTAAATTTTTGGGGTGGAGTTTGCAATAGACCTTATTTTGCATTTAATTTGGAATTTAATGTAACACTATTAAAGTCATTTTAAACAGTAAAGTTCGTATACGTTATAAGTTATCAACGTATTCAAATTTTTAATAATACATTTATAATAAAAATAATTAAATTATATAAGTTGTTTCCCCATCTTGTTAACCTGGCGACGTCTTACAGTTAATATTAGTTGTTACTTATAATATTATTAGGTAATACATCTTAATTTTACTTATATTTATAACAAGTGTTATATTTTCTAATATATATTCATTTTTATTTTAAATTGCTTATACATTTCTTAAGTTCAATTATACCTATTCAATAATTATGGTTTACAAATTGATAAATCAATAGATTTAACAGCGGCTAACAATTTTTTCTGTAATTAATAATAATACAAATAATCAAAAAATAAGCTTGATTATATTTCAAAATACACATTCAGCAAGAGTAAAATACGTTTGACATCTTTTAAATTAAGCTCAATACATTCTTACAATTATATTCAGTTTTACATGATTCATCTTCAGAATTCATGCAATACATTATAAGAATATCCTCGCTAATAATATACATAATTTAGCATGCCTTTGGTCCTAGGAAATCAGTTTTTCCATTGTTAAAGTTTCTAAAAAAATTATTTATCAAATTTTCATCAACTTCATTTCTTTTAGAAAAATTTAAATACATGTGGGATAAGAATATATAAGAATTGAATTAATTGATGATTAATATATTAATAAAACAAAATCACATTAAAGTTAATAAAATAAACAAAATGATACAAATCTCACTCAAAATTGAACAGCTAATAATAAAACAAAAATATTCAGGAGTATTGTAGTAATCATATTGTTGTGGTCCTCTTTTCTTGATTATTCTGTATGGGCCAAGGTATTTTTTATGTATTTTCGATGTTATCAGAAATTGTGTTTAATTGCTACCAAGTCACTTAAGGTATATGTTCTTGCAACCTTCCGCTTTTTGTTAAAGGATTTCTGTTGTTCTTGTTGAGCTTTCAATATCTGTTCTTTGGCTGTTTGCCTATGTTTTTCTAACTGATCAGCAAAACACTTAGAATATTCTTGTTCAATAGATTCTATTAATAAGATTAAATATAGATGTCTCATCTCTACACCAAAAGTTAACTTAAATGGGATCATACCAATGGACCGGTGAAAGGTGCTGTTCACTGCCATCTGAACTGCTGAAACATGCTTGATTCATTGTTCTGATTTTTTAATTCTAAGCTTAGATATTACAGCTATTATTATACTATTTAATCTCTTCACCTCTCCATTGCATCTAAGCATACTTGCTGTCACCAACACATGTTGTATTTTATTCTTTTCATAATATATTTTGAAATCTTCAGAAGTGAAAGCACTACCACGATCTGTTATAATGCGCTCAGGATTTTCAAATGTTGCTCTATGCATATTCATCTTATCAACAACTTCTAATACAGTGGTGCTTTTTATTGGAAACAACCAACAAAAGTTGCTAAATGCATCCATTATTGTAAATATGTGTTTATAATCTTTTACTATTCGACTCAATGGTCCTAAGAAATCTGCATGTTGTGAGTGGTATATCACCTTTATTTATACTGTTCAACAATCCTTCCTGATTGCCTTATTTATGACCCATACTTTTAATAGAATATTCTTTGTTTATTAATTCTTCGACCTTCTTGATACTAAAATGTCTAACTCCATGTGCATTACATATTAACTCTGTCTACATTCCCTTTGGTATAATTAATAAATCTTGATCATCACGTTTCTCATATAGTATACCATATCTTACAACATATCGTTTATGTTCAGTATTTTCTACTAAGATAATTAGAGCATTTATTTCTGGAGAAACTTGTTATACTTGTTGGACTCTAATCAGGAATTCACTATTGACAACTATCATGCAAACCCGATGCCGGCTTAAAGAATCCACATGAGGCATTTTCAAACCTATTTGGTGTTCAATGATATAATCAAATTCGCTCAAGAATAGAGCCCATTGTGCAATTTGGGTAGCCAATCCTCTTTTTCCATAGTCTTTGTAAATGCTGAATAATCTGTAACAACTTTAAACGTCAAACCTAATACATATAAACGAATTTTTTTTATAACTTCTACAATGGCAAACACTTCTAATTCATAACTATGATAATTTTGTTATGCATTAGTAGTCTTCTTACTCATATAGTATATTGAATGTAGGCGGTTATCACTACCGTCTTTTTGTAGAATGACTGCACCAAATCCTCGTTGGCTGGCATCAGTATGCACCTCGGTTTTTGCTTCAGGATTTTAGACATTTAATACTGAAAAATTAGCCAACTTCTTTTTCAATGTCTTAAACGCATTTTCTTGCTCAAAACCAAAAACAAACGGTGTGTCTTTTTTTAATAGGTCATTTAAGGGATGTGCAATTATAGCATACTTACCAATAAAGTTTCAATAATATCCAGTTAAGCCTAAAAAACTCTGAACTTCTTTACTTCAGCAGTCTTCATCTCTGATGGCTGTACTATGTTGAAACAGATGCGATATCCCAAATATTTTATTTGCTCTTGTAGAAAATGAAATTTTAACCGTTTAATTCTTAATCCATGTGTAGCAGCAGTATCTAATATCACTTTTAAATGGTGAATGCTTTTTTCAACTGTATTTGACTCAACTGTTAGATCATCCATATACGCTAAAAGAAATCCCTGACGGATTAACTCACCGAAAATATTATTCACATACCTTTGAAACACAGAAGATGATATACTTAAGCCAAAAGGCATGCGAAGAAATTCATACTGACTACTAGGCGTATAACGATAGTATATTTAATGTTATTTTCATTCGATTTAAATCCATTCTCTAAATCTAGTGTTAAAAATATTGTTGCTCCTCTGAGTTGATCGATCTGTTCCTCAATCAATGGTAAGGGATATCCATCTTTAATCATTTTCTTATTGAATTGTCTATAATCTACACAAAGTCACAATGATCTATCTTTTTTCAGCACTAATACAATAGGGCTAGCATAATCCGAGCAGCTAGGCCGAATTATTCCATCAACCAACCATTCATCTACTTGTCTATCCACCGCTACTTTCTCTTTCGATGCCAATCTTCTAGGACAAATGATCGACACAGAAAACATCTTGGACCTTTAGATAAATCAGGACATGATTTATCTGCATGTCCACGAGTACCACAACTATAACATCCGTTTTTAAACAACACATTATTATCTGGGGTATAACCAGATGTTCTCCTCTGCCCAATGTTAAGATTCGGGTAATGATTTATTTTAAATCCAGTCATATTCTCCGGTCTCATACGAGACTTCATTTTGGCATATAATTCTAACTTAATTTTAAACTCACTAAACGTTACTGCTCCATAAAGCATTGCAATTTTTTATTTTTTTACATTATCTTGTATACCAGCAATTATGTAACCTATTACAGTATCCTCTTCAATACTACCATGCATCCCCATTAATTCATAGTTAACAAGTATTGCTGAAATGTTTCATCATTTTTTTTATTTTACTAGATAGTTCCCTATGAATATCTGCCAAAGTCAAGCAGCAACTAAATTCTTAGGTTAAGCGGTTTCTTAATATCGACCATGACCGTATACCCTTTTCAGATCATATAAGCAGTTGAACTGTACTAGTTACAAATTTTTTACCATACACAAATAACGATAGATTATCCCATCTGAGTATTTTGGCCATTTCCTCAATATAAGGTATCCATTTTAGTACGGAATATGTGTCATCACCGAAAAAGGTAGATAAAGAATCTTGTACATCTGGGAAAAAAATTGGATTAACTGACAATATACTGCTATTAAAATTAAGAGTTAACTTTTCAACATTAGTATAATTATTATTTTGTAATCCTTGATTAACATTATTGGACTCTTCTGTAGAAATACCATTACGTGTGTTTACCATCATCACTATTCCACAATTCAATTTTTCATATATTTAAATTAATCAGCTTTTTAGCTATTTAACAAAATATTACAGCAATGATAATACAATCAAGTTGCGTGTTGCTGATAAACACAGTGGTATACCCCGGCTAAAATTAGTCAATGCGTCAACAGTTTCTATAATCTATTCGTTTGCAACAAAATGGCGATTTACACCAGGCAACACAATAGTACCTACTAATTATCTACGAACGAACACGCGGAATTTATTACTATTACCGTAAACGTAATCAAACGCGGAAAAAGAACAACACTAATTCCTGAATTATTATACATAAAAATGTTTCAATGGCCGTCAATACTTTATTCGATCCCGGACAGGCCCCCAAGTTTTGTGGGATAAGAATATATAAGAATAGAATTAATTGATGATTAATATATTAATAAAACAAAATTACATTAAAGTTAATAAAATAAATAAAATGAAACAAATCATACTCGAAATCACAATAATATAAATAATAAATAACGAAAATAATAAAACAAAAATATTCAGGAGTAGGTACAACGAACAACAAAACGCTAACTGACAGACTAGCGACTAGCTATCGCCAAGTCTCCAGTGCTGAGCAATACACGTATGAAAACTTAATAATAATTCCCACGTATATGCCCAGTTATAATTTTATAGGTATCCAAATAGTGTCTAAATCTACCGTCAGATAATTTAAAACAAAAAAAAAACTGAATCAAAAAAAAATATAAAATAAAATCAACGCTTAACATCTATGAAATGCCATTATAAAACGTAATTCTAGAAAATTAATGTATTTTAAATTTTAAATTTTTTATATAAAGTAAAACAAAAAAAAAAAAAATAAATAAATATAATATACATATTAAACAAAACATATGCTGAGAGAATTCATAAAAAGATTTTGAGTAACAATAAGTTTCATCCATGATTCATCAAAGGGTATTTTTTATAATATCTTTTAATTTTAATTATATATGTATATAATCCATATATAATAATAATATATTATATATTGTTAACCTGGTGAAGTTCTGCGGCTACATTTAGTTGTTAATTGTTATCATATTCTAGAATACATATTAATAATACTTATGTTTAAAAATAACTTTATATTTTCTAATATAAATTAATTTTTATTTTAAATCATTAATAATTTTCTTAAGTTTAATTATACCTATTCAATAGTTTTGGGTTTTCAATTAATAAATTAATTTATTTTACCTAGACTCAGAGAGTAAGTAATATTGGTATATTTAATATTTGATATCGAAAAATAAACTTAATCATATTTCAAAATACACAATCAACAAGAGTGAAATATTTTTGACGTCTTTTAAATTAAGCTCAGTACATTCTTACAATAATATTCAGTTTTATCTGATTCATCGTGAGAAATTATGCAATACATTATAAGAATTTCTTCAAATTATATAATTATAAAGAATTTCTTCTTATAAAAAATATATATACATGTCTAGCTATATTTTTTATTAAGGGTCCAAACAGTATTTGAATCTATCCTTGAAGAAATAATATCTAAAAACTAAATCAAAAAATTAATATAAATTAAAATTCCACGAATTGCCATTGTAAATCGTAAT